>JAODAL010007066.1:67500-128284 GCA_025379985.1 Phyllomedusa bahiana
AGTGGATTTGATAATGAGCTCCTTTATGAATTTTGCTGAATCTTTTAATAACGAGACATTCTATATCCAACAAACTCTTCATCCACATAACCATTCTCAAATTTGTAAATTATCTGTACACATGGAGCGAAATTTCAGGTTTGGGAAGACGACAAAGAGGGGCGTAGGAGCATGATATGTAGAGGTCACAAGAGAAAGGTGCTCTTCCAGTGCCTGTCGACAACACGCATGCCAGCATACAACATTCAACCAGTTGCAGGACCGTCAAAGGCCTGGATCATCCGAGCTGTGGTCAGGGAGCCCCGTGTGTGACACATCTAAGTTAATGAAAACAGCTCGCAAATCTGTTCACTCTACCGAATTGCGTGTGAGATATAGCGAGATACAACCCTGCATCCAAGCAAAGTCTTACCACCTCGAAGACCCTCGCCAAGTCACGGCCAGCAAATTGTCATCCTCTAGCACACACCATCAATCCGTCCAGACATAAGCAGCCCAAATGACAACTCGTGTCCCCACCACTGTGGATACAACACATTTCTAAGACCTCATTGTTACACAAAATGCGGTTGGTGGGTCAGAAGTGGTGAGCAATATAGCATTAAAAGATCAAGAGGCCAAAGAGAAGGATGATTTTCTCATTGCCGCACTGATGCCCAGTTTACTGATGCCTCAGAGGAGGGGAAGGAATCCGGTAATCGGCAAAAATCCCGGGCGGTCGGAGCCAAGGCCTTAGCAGTCCCTCTTTGCTTGTAGCCCGCAGCTCCGGATGCAGCGAAATGTAACAGGACGACAAAGTCACCTGCTGTATGAAGCGATGAATAATTAACTATCTCACCATTTTGCGCGAGCGTATCCCAACTTTAATGGTCAAATAATACACACATCATGAATTTTAGTCTCGCATAAGAGCAGAGGGCTTCAATCACTGGACGATGGAGTGAAGATATCTGAGATGGTGGTAGTGTCAGTACCCGCGGGTGTTCCCGCCTACACAAGAGCGTGACAGTCGAGCGTATCCGCAACGTCCCGCTGCAACATCACATCGAGCATTCCTTGAGAGCACAGCGCACGATCAATAACGAAACTTCCCGCACCTTCCATCGCATATTCGCCGTCAAAAAGGATCACAGGAACCCCTTCTTCAAGTCCGCACGACAGGCGCCCTTCTATGACCAATTGCCTCTGATTTCACCCCAAACAAGATTCAAACATGCCGCCTGTTGCTGAGACAAACCATGCATAAGGCGTAGAGGTGGCAAGAACCTTACTATAGCGTCTACACTCCATATTTCACATGCACGATAAAATTGCAATCTGATTTATAGAAAAAGTAGGAGAGTCAACACCCTTAGTGCTAGCTCGCGAGCGAAGCGTGCCAACAAAGAGCCAGACCGACGCCGGGCCTCCAACACCCACTAGTCACTAACCCACAGTTCTACACAGCCCTAATCCCACCCACACGCTCATCCACACCAAAGCGTTCCATCATGAACTGTGCCCATTGCGCCCCCCCCCCATCGCTCACCCAAGAGTCCTGAACAGGGATCACCACCTAGACATTCACAGCTAAATCCCACCTGTCGAGACGACTGCACGCTGTACAACTAACCGAATCACCACCACGAGCATCCGCAACCTACTCGTCCTTCACCTAGCCCACACCATTAAGAACTATATGTGTGGCGACGAACCTAGTACACGCCTGTACAGCAGCCCAGGTTACTCATACGCAGCCAAGCCCATCTGTCTCCAGAGTTTTTGGGAGCAGAAGAAACACACTCACATTATACTCCAAAACCACATAACGAACCCCAGTCTCAAAACAAGTCCTTCAAATTGTCGGTCATATCAGCTCAAAGGTCGTCTTTATTCTTAGAGTCCTTCATGGAGAAATGTCTCTACCTAAACTTTCCGCGCTTTGGATGGAGTACCATCAGACTAGAGAACTGAGGTATCCGCCTACGTCCAAGTGAGCACCCTAGCGCTGCCCCAAAAATAATTAAGCCCCCAAAGAAGACCACGAGCAGGTCACTTCCTCTCTTCTCGGCGACCAACTGATAAAAAGACCAGACTATATCTCCCGAATAATTATCCTGTCGCGATCGTTGTCGCTGCCAAGCACCACGATGTCCACATCACTATAAAATCTACTTCCTTAGCGCGTCTCTTATTGAATCCCAATACTACATCCACCGACACATGGACCTAAGTAACAAGGCAACGGCAAGGCCGCTATAATTCTCTGTTGGACAGCTCACTGGGTGACTGTGAGGTGGAAATGTCCTCTGGGGGAGACGGTTGGCTCTCAGGGCTCGGCGCACGCTCTTCGAAACCGCAGGATTGTGGCAGGGTTCTTTGCCCCCAAGTCCTCTGGTGGCACACGTGCCCAGAGAAACAGGCCCGTGTTGAAATTAATCTGTCTTTGAGACCGTCCACCACGACATGTCAGGGAGCTGTGGGACCGTGCTCTCCGCAACGAGACCGAGCGTCTGCATGTGGTGTCCAAGAACCTTGTGCCAGGCAAAGGTGGTGTGCTTAACGGGCGAAATCCTGCTGGCTGCCCTAAGATCGGTAGGCTGAGACACATCCCTTGCCTGCACAGTCATGAACCTTGTCGTCCCAGAATTTCTAAAGAGCTTACCCGGTTCTGGAACTGCCTTGCTGAGTAAGGCTCGAAGTACTAAGTTCGCACTTCCGCCGTTCGCACGCCTGCTTCGTCCCGCCTGGCTGCATTGCAGCGTCAGCTCGGCCTCCCCGTCAACCGTCCTCATTGTTGAAGGTTGGCCAACACGCTGGAATTCCACCCTCCACATGCCCTCCACGATTGTGGCAGCAGCGCTAATGCCATACGCAGTATGAAGTGACACATGGCCCTGACAAGCACGGTGCGTCCCGGGGTGTTTGGAGCCACGAGAGTGGGAGGCAGGTAAAAGAGCTCTTCACCATCCTTCCAGATTTTTTTTTTTTTTTTTTTTTTTTTGAAGAAGCCACCAAAATGGTCAGTGCGGACAATGCCCTTGTCCAGCATGAGCATTGTGGTGAACTAAATCTGGAACGATCGTTTGGACACTACTGAAACAACAGGTCCCGCCAGCGACGGAGAGGAGACGGACACAGATGCGGACACGGAGCTATTCTCTCCCGTCAAATCCACAAGGCCCGAAAGTGTTACAATTTTTATCAACGTCTTTCATAGCAGTGGTTATACGTGGTTCAGTAGCTAGTACAAGTGGTGCAACAGTCTCACAGGAGCATCACACGCAAGTACAGGCTGTATTTGAAGAGCAGTGCTGGTAGGCAGCGATGAGTAGGTTATGTCCTCGACACCGATGTTACCGACTTCCCTGCTATTTTGAAAGAGTTCTTATGGCTCGAATTTGAAGCGCAGGATGAATATGAGGAAGATCAGTTTGCCTAGTGCCCCTCGACCCATATTCATGGGAAATCAATGGCTTTCATCACCTCACATGATGCTTGTATGCTCCATTTCCCTCCAACATGATCCCTCGCATTAATGCCATCAAAATGATACAACAGATAAACTGGGTGGCCACCCACCGGATTCCCCTGTTACACAAACACAACTCATCACTTTCCTTCACCCACCCAAATAAGAGAGTAAAATGCAGGAAATCTGGAGACCATGCTGATAGATCAACTGGAGACGTCTGTTTGCGTCTGCTTCACGTTCCTCAAATGTCACGTTGGAACAACATCACGACATGATCACATTAGAGTGCCAAGTAGGTCTTAGCGGCATGCAAGCAGGCGAGGTGGCAGAAGCCTAATTGTGACCTCTGGCAATCTTTTATTTACCACCACACCAACGCAGTGCAATTTCAGGCACTACATCCAACACACAGAGATCAGGCTTAAGATCAATGGTGCACGACTAACTGCGTCTCAACACCGATGTTTTTGTATGGGCCCCGGACCCAAAAGACTTCTGGGTAACCAAAATGGACGAATGGCCAAGCTGGCTTGTCACGCCATATAGGTGTTGTCCTGCCAGGCAGCCAGCGTCATATCTGAAGCGGAACCTTCAGACAGTCTAGAGGAGTCATTACAAGACAAACGCATCCGGCTTTCCACAGATAATGTGGATCGTTTGACTTTCATCCAAAGATGAATCACGAGGCATGGAGAAATTCTCTGAGATGAGTGTTTGTGGCCTCCAATTGACGAGGTCACCGATATAGTTTGCCGGTCTACTTCACATTCTCTTCAAACAGAAATGGTCCTCTTGAAAAAATGTTTTATAAAATGATCATTTCATAACTTTGCAAATTTATTATCTCTTTCCCAACAGATCATTTTGCTGGTTTTGCTTGTGAGGAGACTGTAAAAGACAGCAAGGATATTATGACAAGACCGTATTCCATTTACTCACTTAATCTTAAGAAGTTTCTCATTGTCAATGGTTTGAGTCATGTTTGCTGTGAGATAACAGCTATAATTATGGACCTTTGGAACAGAAATGGTGGATTCTACGTGGCAATATCTCCCTCCACATTTCTAACAGTGGCTGAGAAGTCATTTTATAAATTTTTTTGTTGTCATGTAGCTTGTGAGATACAGCAATAATCATTGTCCTCTGGAACAGAAATGTTGGCTTCTAAGTGGCATTTCTCCTCACAATATCTAACAGTGCTGAGAAGTCATTTTTATAATTTTTTTGGTTCATGCTTGCTTTGAAATGCAGGCAATACAACAGTCCTATTTATAAAACAATTTGATTTCGAACAGACATTTTGTTCATACAATTGTCCAAAGTGGGCTCAAGGGTTATTCTTTTGAATTAATGGGGGCATTTTGCTTTGAAATGCAGCTATACTACGAGTCCTAAAAAAAAAAAAATGTTGTTTCTAACAACATTTGCGTTCTTCACAATGCAAGAGTGGCTCAAGGGTGATGTGCTGTCAGAAACAGGATAGTTAGGAACACTGTTTAATGGACACATATTGCAAAATTACTTTTTTTTGCAAATCATTTAGACATAGCTATCAATCCCTGTATTGAGACAACCCATTTAAAACAATTAATAAAGAGAACAAAGACTTTGTGGTATTCCATCCTATTTAAAAAATGTGTTTTCTAGAATTTCAACTACTAAAAAAACTTGCATGTACAAAATACTGTTAAAAAAATTCCCTCTGAATTTGTACCAAGGAGGTACAGGAAAACTTGACCAGTATGTAAGGTTTATTCATAGTACATGATTAATGGAGCAGGACAGAGAACAAAGTACAGAGTACAATTTCCCTCCAGCACGTTGAGTAAAATGAGAAAAAGAATGCCAAGATAAAGGGCACCTGGGTGGAACAGGAGCGATAACCACCAGTATTTTCCAAGTGAAGCGCAAATGGTCTGCAATCATACGGAGGGGCAAGCGCTACCCAGGTCTTGACTGTTACTGAGGAAGGCTGGAGTTCTCACACATTCCTCTTCCTGCACTCTGCTTCATCACGACAGTTTTCGTTGCTGCGTCATCAGGCATATAAACCTTCGTGTTATAATGACAGACGGCCAGCTGGCTTTCTCACCGGACCCACTGTAACTCCGGCCCTGGGTCAAGCTGTGCACAGGACAGTTATAGTCAATGTCCAGTTCAACTAAAAAGTTGGTTTGAAAACCTCTTTTTCGGCACTTTTTAAACTGGGAGTCAACAGGTTTAATGGTCATACTGCTGTCCAAGACAGTTCTAAGTCAAATGTCCCAGTTTTCATCTAAAAGGGAGTTTGAAAAGACTCCTTTTTCCGGCACTTTTTAATCTGTGGGCAGAGCAGGTTTAAGGGTCATAGCTGCCGGTCCAGGACAGGTTTTGTCAATGTCCAGTTCAACTAAAATGGTGTGTTCAAAGACACTTTCTTCCGACACTTTTTAATCTGTTGTGTCATGCAGGTTTTTAGGGTCATGCTGCGTTCCAGGACAGAGATATTCAATGTCCAGTTCAAGTAAAATGATGGTTCTAATCATACTGCCTTCTGGCACTTTTTAATTTGTGGGTGATGCAGGTTTAAGGGTCAGGCTGTGGTACAAGACAGGGATAGTGAATGGTGTGTGACTTTTTTTTCTGGCTTTTATAGCCTAAGTGTTGTGCCTAAGATAAGGCAGGTATCCATTTGACTGTTGTGGTTTTAAATTTTCCAGCTTCTCCAGCCCTGTTTGGGTGTAAGAATGAAGGTGTTTGTTGCTCTCCCATAGACTTTAATGGTCATCGCTCATAATCGACTGCTCACTATCGAAAAACCTTATCGATGGTGGCCGACTATCGACTATCGCCCGATGTCGATAGCCAACGTAATCGCTCAACACTAGTTATAGGTACTATTGATCTTGGTACAATGGACTGTATAGTAACAGTATGATAGTACTATGTATTCTGAGATATTTGCTCTATGTATAGGTGTATTATTTGGTAACTGCATGACTAATATTCAGTACTTATCATACTGTAATACATAGATGAGGCTTTTACAATAGGCAAATTTTTCTGCGTTTTCATTTTACAGTGTAGACAGTATATATTTCTTTATCTATAAATATAAGTGTCGCAGTTAACCATGTGCCATAAAAAAAATGCTGCGTCAACCCAGCCTCATTAAGAAAAAATATAACACAGAGGGGCCCGTGCCCTGGATCTTTTAGGACCCTAGCAACGCCCCTGGTTATCACCCTGTCTTTCTCCTCTGCTTTCCACCCAGAGACTAATGGGCAGACAGAGAGAGTAAACCAAATGGTTACACAAAAACTCCATTGTTATGTATCGGATCAGCAGGTAGATTGGGTAAAATACTTACCGTTAGTTGAATTTGCCATTAACAGTCTGGATAGTAGCTCGTCTGGCACCTCACCATTTTATTGCAACTATGGTTTCCACCCAAGACATGTGTCGTTTTCCAGTGCTACGTCTAATCACAGCGGAGTGGATGTTATCTTAAAAGATCTGTGCACAGTCTGGGCCCAAGTTCAGAAGAACTTGGTCAAGACCCAGAACATCCAGAAGAAAAGTTGCAATAGACGGCATCTTTGTTCTAGAGGGTTTGCTGTTAGGGAGAAGGTATGGTTATCTACCCGAAACCTACGATTAAAAGTCCCCTCCGGTAAACTCGCGCCGCATTTGTTGGTCCATATGTGGTTTTAGAAGTGGTTAATCCAGTGGCATATCGGCTGAAATTACCCTCTTGTCTCTGGATACACAATGTGTTTCGTCGCTCTCTTCTCAAGTGGTACATTCAGCCTGTGACTCCGCCCACTAGGCCTCCTCCTCCAGTGTGTATTGAGGGGGAGTTAGAATACGAGGTTGCCTGAATCTTGTATTCCCCGTAAGGTCCAGAGGTCACTACAGTACCTGGTTCATTGGAAGGGTTATGGTCCTGAGGAGAGATCATGGGTGCCGGCGACATCCATCCATGTGGATCACCTGATAAAGGAGTTCCATGAGTCTCACATGGACAAACCCAGACCAGGGAAGTGTCCGGTGGCCCCTCCTAAAAGGGGGTACTATCAGGGCTAGGCAGCGCTCAGTCTGCAGGGAGCAACAGTCTGCAGCAGCTGATTTGCGACCCCATTCGGATAGACAGTCTGCTGGCAGCTCCATGAGTGATAGAGGCCCAACCATTCTGGACAGGGGGCGTGTCGCACCAGCCAATGGGAGGACCCGGAGGCCGCTCCTATCAGCTGCAGGGGCGGTGTCCGGGAATCCCATTTAAACTCCCTGAAGGCTGAGTGCAGCGCCTTTGATATTTCCTGGCTGCCTTGCTTTCCTGTTATTTGTATTGTGCTGTTTACATGTGTACCAAACCCCGGCTTATCATCTGATTTTGTACCTCGCTCCCGTTCGTGTTTGACCTCAGCTTGTTTACATTTTCTCTCTGGTTCTGATTTGTGGCTTGGCGTTCCTGATTTGGTATTGACCTGGACTGTCTGACCTTTCTTCCTCCTGACGGCCCCAGCACTCTAGCAGCACAGGGACTGTCGCCCAGTTGGCGTCTGCCGCCTAGGGCAGCACGTCAAGTAGGCAGGGACAGTGGGCTGGGTTCCAGTCAGGGCTCACTGCACCTCCCTTGACGTGACAATATCATTACTAGTGTATGTAATGCCTCAATAGGCGCATTACGTCATGGAGGCGCACAGCGTATCATTGCTGCTATATGTAATGCGCCTTTTTAGGCGCATTACAATGTGTCATGCCCGGCGTATAATGCGCCTAGTTTTGGTGTACGACAGTTCATTTACATCAAGAATATGGCGTCAAAAGTGTTTTGTGGCGCAAAATTGACAAAAAAAAGTATTTTGCATATTGGGACATGTTACCCTTAGTTTCTAATGGTGTCATTCACTGTACCATAGATTGTACTGGAAAACCACAAAAAAAGAGGGGGAAAATGTAAAAAAAAATCATACTTGTGACATGTTTGCTGGAGTTATCTTTTTATGGTTTCCATCTTTGGCATAATTCCAACATTTTTTATTTTTCAAATTTTTGCCACAGCGACATTTTCTGCAATCAATACCTTTTTAGAACTTTTACCTACGGACTTGAAAGAGTGTTAATATTTTGCAGGCTCAGGTGAACTTTTCATTAGTACCCGTTTGGAATACATGTGACTTTTTTGATCACTTTAATTGAAATTTTTAGGAGAACCAAAATGACCAAAAAAAGGCATTTTTAACGTTTGGAATTTTCCAACAATCATTATTACAGCCTGTTGCAGTGTATAAACAATGCAGTAGGGTGTACAAAGATGGCGGTTTGACCACTAACTTCCTGGGGCAGGAGGTAGTATAACTGGAAACATAGCAGCGATAGAAGCCTTCACAAGGCCTCCAGTTATCATTTTAGTTGATCGGGACTCCTTGATCTTTCCAATTGTTGTGGCGTCTAAGGGGTTAAACAGCATGGAATGGAGCTAGCTCCATTACGTGTGATTAGCAGCGGCTTTCAGCTGCTATTACGGAGGTGAAAGGCAACCAAGTGTCTCATTTAGTAAATTTAAAAAACATTCAAGAAATTTTATGTTAATCCTGAAATTTTAACCAAATGCCGAATATCCCCAACTTTTTGTTAGGGATATACATGTGTGTTTTTGTGTGTCTATAAGTGTTTGTCTGAGTTATCTATTTGTTGGACTATGGACACAGCCAAGAGGGACTACATTTGATTCAACCCTGTATCATAAGAACCTGCAATGCCCATCGTTATGACTATATTCTATTCCAAGAAAGACACCTAATACTTTACATTTTGAAATACAGTAATTCTAACACATTTTAGATCTTTCAGAGTTCCTTTACACTTTGTTAAATATTGCTGTAAATGCAATTATACATATTTGCTACTGCCACTACTAGGATGGAGATGCAGTCCACTGCTCCAGCAAATCTCTTAGCCATTGCAGCTGCTACTGTCACATTTAATAAAGTCTTTGAACAGTTCATATATTACACTGCAACAGCAAGCTTTTTTCTTGGCCTGGAAAGAGGCTTTGTCATTGCAATGTGTTCTATGCTATCTTTGCTGACAGCAGGTTTTTGCCTTAAGGTGACAAGCGACGTAATTCACAGGACTTAGATCTGATGTCATTGAAAGGTGAAATGTGATTGGTAAAGCTTATTGACATCATAACATAAATGTGACCACTGATCAATGATTGCTTACTTCGGGTCATTCTTTCTGCTTGTTTCATAAATATTAAGTGACCTCAATTATAACATGGCTGCATAAACATGCATACAGCTCATTAGTTACTGGGATGCATATACAGTATGAACAAGCAACCATATTATGTTAAGCAGAAAAGGGAAAGGTCCTCCATTATCCTCGATTCTTCTGTGATGTTATTAACTTCTAAGTAACCTAAAACATGCTATAGTTTCTTGGAAAAATTGTGATGTTTTTCTTATTTAAAGGGAACTTGTCAGCTACTTTATGCTAACCGAACGACAGGCAGCATGAAATAGCTGTAGGTTACCCATGTGGTTTTTACCCCGAAACGCTGCGGCGTTACCAGGTAAAACACC
Source organism: Phyllomedusa bahiana (assembly GCA_025379985.1). Taxonomy (NCBI): domain Eukaryota; kingdom Metazoa; phylum Chordata; class Amphibia; order Anura; family Hylidae; genus Phyllomedusa; species Phyllomedusa bahiana. Next base: position 77,527 of record JAODAL010007066.1, read on the forward strand.
CAGTGAAGTTGTGCCAGGTACAGGGAGAAGCACTGTACCCAGCAGAGATGCGTACGATGTGAGGCTTCTTCCTACCCACTCAGCTAAACTGACAGCTCTCGCCCTATAGAGAAATAATGGAGAGAGCTGTCAGTTAAAGGGGTTGTCTCATCTCATAATTTCATAGGATGCATGAATGAAATAATGCTGCTTTGCTCTGTCACTTTCTGGTCAAGCTTTCTGTAATTAGCATATGGGCTCTGTGTATTCAGACTTCTCTGTTTATTATGTTTATTAGTCTAGATTAGATAAGTTAACTTCTACCAGGACAGGAGAAGCTGCTGAGCTAAAATAAACAGTAGAAATTACTGTCTTTTGTCTGAAAGATCAGATAACACACAAGCTCTCACACTGCCGGCCACTACCAGTGTGATGACATCACTCCCTGCTATCAGATAGAACAACCAGCAAGGGGGGAGAAGTACACAGGTCGGTCACTTGGGAAACCAGAGAGAGCTCAGAAGGTGATAATATCATTTGTAGTTCCTTAACAAAAAAAAAATGAACAAAGCAATATATTTGGAAAACGTCTTCATTTACTGTTCCCTACATGTTGAAAGCTAATCATTGTAGCGAGACAACCCGTTTAGGCTGGTGATGTTTTACATTTAAGATGGGCGATGCATGTGTCAGACCCTGGGATGCCCAACAGAGGGGGTGCCGCTCCACTGTTTCTACAGTTGTGCATGATAAAACAGCTCAACATCATTCAAGCTGTTTATTGGTATGTGTTCCAAGGGTAAGACCCGCAATAATCACTAATTGATGGCAAATGAATGGGGTTTTGGGATGATTCTAGGACATTCCCATGGGCGAATCAGGCCTTCCCCAGGGGCAGAGCGTAATCTCCTGGAAACGGGATTGAAACAGTTGACAAGTATGTTTTTCAGTTCCATTTACTTCAAGCACTTGGAAGTTGATTCATTCAGTGTGTTGTATGTTACTTACTGTATGTCATGGTGGAGAACATTACTAGATTTATTATATCTAAGTAGTATTGGTTGCACATTGGATTTATGTCAAAGTAAAATTTGTCCGAAGCAGTTCAATTTACCAAATAATCAACTACAATGCTGAGTTGGGGTTAGAGTTTTTTCTGGGATTAGCAAATATATAGAAAGAATAAAGTCTTCACGGCACTCACCAAAAATCGGGTTAAAATCCATATTTACAGCTCAACAACAATAAGGAGAAAGTGTATCTAAAATATAACATTTATTTCAGTAAGATTAAAAGATCTCTATAGAGCAAACAATGACCCAAAACATATAATCAAAAGTGCACATAAAACGGTAGGTATATGGTATTGGAACAATATCACTGTCCCTATTACAATCCTACATATCTACCATAGGTCCCTACCTAGCAAAAATAGGGCACCCGCTCCAATAAAGAGCGACCCTGTACAGGAACCTAGCCCTACTATGCAAAGCCCCTATTATACCCTATACTGGTGAGTACAATACAAAATCTCAGTTAACAATAATGTCCCAACATGTTTCTACCTTACTTGTGGCGTCATCAGGGGACTGAAAATAGCCAGTGACTGAGAATAAAGCTCGGTTACTGTTATACGAGGCCAAAGAACCAAGACATCTAGGAACATATGGCTCCGATATCACGGTATATTTATTCGGCATCTTGTGACACTACAGGGCGTTCGGGAATACAAGAAAGCTCACATAGGAGCAGCAGACAGGCAACAGCTGTTTCGAGTGAGAACCACGCTTCCTCTAAGCCTTTTTCTGGGATTAGTTTAACTTTCCATGGGGCTCTGGTTCCAACTGTGCTTTTGGTGCGACATTACTAATGTTCCTTTTACACTTCTGATAATAAACTCAGTTTAGGGGATGTCTTAAACCCAATTTTTTTTTTTTTTTTTTTTTTACAGTCAATACACTTATAATTTTGTCTGCTTAACAGACTACTTTTTTTCTGATGACCCACAGGTGGTGGAGGCATGGAGTAAGCCTTGAGCTACATACTTGTATTCTCAATAGAAAAAGAAAAAGCTCCAGTGTCCAAATCCAAAATGATCCATAAAACTTTGATTTAGCAAAAAATATATAAAATACCATAACAGAATCCATAGAAACCACTAATACATTTCAGACAATGTCCTTAATCACAGCATAGACGCAAAACATTCACACACCTCATATTCAAAATAATACTCAACAAAAATGAACACATAAACATACCAGAATACCGAATAGTCTCAACATTAGACAGGATATTTCTTATTAATGTTAGCAGGTTTTTTTGTTTGTTTTGTGTGAACCAACAAAATATTAGGTGTGTGAACATTATGGTGTGTGACATTATTAAGGACATTGTCTTAAAGAGAACCTGTCACATAGTTTATGCCCACCTTGCTGAGGACAGCACAAGCTAGTGACAGACATGCTGTTTCCAGTGCTTTGTCCCTTACTCTGTAAGATGCTGTAGTTTTTGAATATTTAATGCTGAAATATGCAGTTTGCAGCCAGAAAAGAGTCAAACAAAGACTCGGTTTTTATCATGCCCCGCCCACCTGATGCTAGCCCCGCCCACCTCAACCGATAAACCTATAACTTTGAATAGATAGAAACATGTGAATAACTGCCAGGTGGCAGTTGTTAGCCCCGCCCTTTGGTGGGCGGGGCTAACAACTGCTCATGAATAAGATTTTAGCATTAAATGCTCTAAAACAGCTGCATCTTAATGAATAAGGGACACAGCGCTGGAAACAGCAGGTCTGTCACTGGCTTGTGCTGTCCTCAGCAAGAGGGGCATAATCTATGTGACAGGTTCCCTTTAAATGCGGTGGCAGTTTCTATGGATTCTGTTATGTGATTTTAGGTAACAGTCGGTGGTGAGGACTATAACAACCATTGCAGTGTGGATCTACTGGACCACCGCAAGTGGTGGTATAAGCTACGTCAGAGAGCAGAGTCTAAGGGGCCAGAATCTGCCGCAAGGTGGGTTGGACTTGGTATGGCAAGAGACCCCCAGATCACTACCCTGACGCAACTTGCTTGTGTTGTTGGCCGACGTGTAGGAAGGTATAAAATCATAAGACAGGCTCGTGATCAGGGATAGGCAGGAAGGTCAGGGCAGGTAACGGGCAGAATGATGTACAAGGTAACACTAATCAAAAATTTTCTCTCATGCTCAGGGCACTGTAGATTTGGCAAGGTCATGGGGAAGAGGCAGGACTAAATAGGGTCAGCAACCACAGATAACGAATTACTGGCGGTCTGGCCCTTTAAATTTTACCAAGCTGGTGCGTGCGCCCCCTAGGGAGCGGGGACGCACACGCCGGCTGATGGGATAGCCACGGGGACTGAGGAGAGGTGAGTCTAGGAGTCGGGCTGGGCATTACGATTGTGCCCGTGGCCCGACGTGCGAGTAACAGCGCCACCCGTGCTGTAACATTTTATATATTTTTTTGCTAAATAAAAGTCAAGTTTTTAATTTGTTTTCAAGTTCAGTTGAACCATTGTCAATACGAACAGGAACTTATTTGAGCAATACTACTCAGTAACCTGTAAGTACAAAGTGCTGTATAGTAGGAGTTTCATATGCCTATTCAAAGGTTAGAACTCTGGGTTACAACCTGATTTTTATTTTTCTCTTTTTTTCTGGACAACTTTTCCAAAAATCATGGAGAGACAAGATTTTTATAGACAAATTGGAAAACCGTAGTAAATCTTTGAATTAATTATGATATATTGGGTAAAGTTATGCAGACATCAGTAGCATTTCCCGTGAACTATAAAATCTTGATAATTAGTCACAAAAACCTGCACAAGATCCTCCACTTTTAAACAAATCACAGATACGTCAAAGTTTCCTATTTTTCCAAATTGTCAAGAAATTTATGGACAGTTAGCATTTCTGTTTAAGTTGTTGTCGTTCTATACAACAAAGGTTTTCATTCTGTGTTTTGGACATTGAATGAAATCTACTGCATGAACCCCTATTACATGAAGAGCCGCCTGTCAGCATGGTTTTTTTGTGCGTAATAAAAAGTGTAATCTTTGTCTGAAATATTTTATTATTAAATTTGGAGTATCCTAAAGATTTATTTTGTGGGCTTTAAAAGGGTTTTGCCACCATGTAATGTTGACGTGGGAACCTCCAAAATGGGTATTTAATCACTTTTCTAAATATTTGTGATTAAAAAAAGTGAAAACTCTGAGAGCTACAGCATTTCTCAACCCCCCTTGGTTACCACAAAGCTTCCCCTAGTCACGACCCAGGAGCTGAAAGGCCGCGCTTGCGTGAATCACTTCTTATCTGATGACAGGAAGAATGAATGGTCTTTTAAGGCACCGGGTAGCAATATGTTTTCTTTTGTATACAGAATAACTAGCTGTAGTGTTATTAGATCCCTGCTTTATCTGATGAAGAAGCTTTCAATCTGCTGTTTAGAATAGGTGTTCTCTTTTGTATACAGAATTCACAAGTTAAAGTTTGATTATTTGAGTGAACATTTCACAGGATCCCCTTATGCAGGCTCTGTGCTCTGCCTGTGTGTGTCTGTGTGCGTCTCTGTGTCTTGCTGCGTGATTTGATTACATTACATTAGCTGCTTAGCAGATAAGGTTTCTCCTGACAGTGCCGTGTATGAGCCTGTGTCTTGCTGTATTGAATCCACTGTTGTACTGTTTATTAGTTCACTTAAGTTTTGAGACGCTCCCTTTGGATTCCTCACTCCCCCCTCCCCTCTCCCTCTCTCCACTGCAGCTTCATGACTCAGCTTGATTTGTTTACATCTTGCTCTCATGCTGAAGGAGGTCAGTACTTGGTCTGGTGGCAAATCCCCTTTAAGGACTTAAAATAGCTGTTAGATTTTATCATATGTTATTTTATTTATGTGTATTACTTAATTTATAATATTTCAGATTATTCACATCATATTGCCACTAATCATACTCTAGCTAATATCCAGCATCTCCTCTTTCAAGGTTCTATGGGAAAAATAATCAGGATTTTATATTTGAGATAATTGTAATCTGTGATCACTTCTTTATCTAATGTGTTGTATGAACAAAAATGAATTTATGTAATGCTGTGCTTTCAATCTAAAGGTGGGAATCGTGTGAGAAAGCTACCCATCTGTGCAGGTAGCTTTCTGGGAATCAATGAACGGTAGGAATCTTCACCTGCCAAGACACAGAAAATCAATTTCAATAAGATTTAGTTAAAGATAGTACAAAGGGTCATCAACAGACAGCGATATGACATAGATTAATAAAGCCAGTATCTTGTAAGACAAACAGCGCTATTTCAACACCCACACAACCTGCAAAGGAATTTGAAATAGAAAGTCTGTAAGTTTCAATAAACAGATTTGTTATTTACAGATTTTACAAACTTCGAAGTTTTTTCTTTTAGTAAGCACACCCTTTAGAATCACTATAAGGCAAATAATTACTTGCAGAAGAGACGGGTTTGTGTGCCCTCAGTAGATGAGAGAGCTATAGTGCAAACAGAGGAGGTAGGTTTAATAAAATGTAATAAAGTAGTTTAATTTGAAGCAGTATTGGTAAAAACAATATAAATTACCAATAACTTGATCTGTAATTATCTATGGCAGCAGTGTCAGACTAGGGTGCCTAGAGCTCACAAGAGGAGTTAATTCTAGGGGCCCTCCACAAAGCTACTGTACTTTTCCTCCATGCCTCCGCCACGTATGTAGTGCCCCTGCCCAGTTTAACTTCAACTTTCTACACACTGGCATGATTATATCATCACAATGAAATCAAGATGAAGCACTAGGGACTCTGAGTCTCCCTCACCTAATTACAGTAGGACATTGGCTAGTGTATATATGTCCCCCTCCACAAATTATACATTTTATGTAAAAAAAATATATTTACAAGCTACAGCACAAAGTTCTAAGTATAGAACCACTAAATAATGATCATACATTTACCAATTAAACAAAACCAGAATCACAAGATCGGTATTAACAGTAATTCCACTAAGAACATATACCACCACATCATGACCGCATATCACTACCACAAAGTGACTGAATAATACCACAACGCCATGATCACATATCAGCACCCCATAGTGACTGAATAATACCACTATATATCATGACCAGATAGTTACTGAATAACCATTACTGAATGTAAACCATTACACTACAACCAATATTACTGCTATAGTGGTAGATATCAGTGTACATAGGCTCTGCAAACTGTATATTATCTCCATACAGTGGCCAAATAGTGGTAGCTACCAGTTGTACACAGACTTTGCAGACTGTATATTACCTTCATGCAGTGACCATGTAGTAGTAGAAACCAGTGTACACAGGCTCTGCAAACTGTAAATTACCACCATACAGTGACCATATAGTGGTGCATACCAGTTGTACAAAGACTCTGTACACATGTGATTACAGTAAAGTTACATCCAGGGACTCACAGGTGATGTCTTCTCTGTTGAGTCATTAGCATCTCTGATGAGTTATTCTCTTTCCCTTTTCTTCTACATCCAGTTCCAGACCACCATGGTGACTTCTCCTAGCCACGACTTGTCCCTGCAGAACTTACCCAAAAAAATTTTAGACTCCTCACTTTTCCAACACTTCCCTACCAATAGCTACCTCTGTACAATGCTGTTACAATCAGGAGCTGGTTAGAGTATTAAGTTGTGACTATGGATACCTGTTATAGGAAGCGTAGTCGGCAAGCCAGAGGTCGGTAATGTGCGGGCGGTTTCAGTCTTTGAGGAGTAGGCAGCAATCAACGTGGGTAAGGAAAGCAAAGGTCAAAGCACAATAGAATAGACAGTAGACAGCAGAACTGGACAGGCACAAGATTATCAGCAGGGCACAATAACCTCACAAGGAGAAAGTTCAAGGCTGGGCTTAAATAGGAAGTTCATGGGTAGAGCAACATGAGGTAAACCCCAAGGAAAAAGGGCCTGGGAAAAAAAGAGAATTTAACAAGGTTCAGTACGGGAGTTTCCCAAAAGGACCAAATAACTAAAGTGAGCAAGTTTACGGCCCCGGGGATGAAAGGGGTCCGGGATTTTTCGGGGCCTGACAAATTTTCAAAATCTATAGAAACCCCCAAAGGGGGTTAATAATGACCCCTTTATCCCCAAAAAAGAAAAAAGAAACCCAAATAGCTTTTTTTGGCCCCCATTTGTGTCCCCAAGTTTTTCAACTTCTTTTGTTTCCACATATAGTAGGTAAATAAATCCCTGATATAATAGGTAGGCACACCCCCAAAATTAGGTAACCATGTAGGTAGAACTCCTTATAGGCAGGTATATCCCCCCCTTGTAGAAAATTGGGAATCCCCTGTAGTAAAAAAATAAGGCCCCCTGAAAGGTAGGAAAACCCCCCTTTTAAATTAAAAAAGGGCCCCCCCTTGTACAAGATATTTATACTCCCTGGGTTAGTTTATTTAGACCCTCTTAGGTATTCATAAAGCCCCCCTGTAAGTTTTAAATTTAAATATAGTCCCCTCTGTTTTAGAGGCCATCTGTAAATGGGGTAACCTTTAAATATACCCCCCTGAAAGGGGGATACGAGCACCCCTTTGGTAGGTAGGCACCCGGGACATATACCCCCCCTTAGTAAAAAGACCCCTATAAGTAGGAAAGGGCTCTGTGGGTTTGGTATGTAAATCCCTGTAGGTAGGAAATTAGAAAATTTTGGGTATACTTTCCCCCCAAAGTAGGGGAATGGGGCCGGGGACCCATCTACGCTGGAAGAGGGCCCAAAATTGACCCTCAGTGCTATTCTTTTAAAGTCGATTCTTTCTAAAGCAAAAAATGATTCCGCAAGTAAATGGGGAAAAACCGTCGGGAGAGTGCTATGCATCGCCACAAACAAGTCTTTGGTGGTGGGGGGTTTAAACAGTGGGGGCAGGGGGGGGTTTAGCCCCAAACAAAAATTTCCCCTCTACACATTGAATGGCACATGACAACCCTCAATCCCTGGAATAATATCATTAATCCAGTAAACTGGGGGCCCCGCATGAACAACACAGGGCAAATTTTCTTCTTCCTGGACAAAAATGCTTAAAAGCTCATCGAGGTCACGCCCATTAGGGAACAGCTACTGGAAAACGGGGGTACCCAAAGGGAAATTTTGCCTGCCCCTTTCCCCCCAAAGACCTGAACCTCCTAAAAAACCCTTTTAGATTAAGCTGATTTAAACCATGTACTGAAAGAAATTTCAAAAACTCGGGTACCCCCGAACCCCCTCAATAACCTCAGGGGCTCCTTTCAAGAAGAATGAAATGTCTTACCAGATGAGAAAAGTAACATTTCATTCTACAACTTAAATGACCTACTTTCAGGATAAAATATCAAATGTCCCCTGAAAAATTTTTTAAAATTTTTTCCCCCAAAGCCCCTTGAAAACCAATTACACTAACCTTTTTTGTGAAATACAAAAACATGTGCTTTCAAAACTAAAATTTTTCAATGGTTTGCTGCAATAATTTTACAAATTGGGGCCAAAGTAGGCCCCCAAAACTCCATGAATCCAGAGAAAATTTTTTTAGAATACCTCTCAAACTATAATGTATTATTTATAATACTTGTTTCTTTATATGAGACCGAGGAACTTCCTTGGGGCCCCCACCAACTCCCCGGGGCTTAGTTTTAAACCCAAAATCAAAACCCCTATTGTTACACCGATGAGAGTGCTGCACTAGTAATGCAGTTTCATAAGCCTCCTTTTTCCCTTGAAAAAATAAACTTTGTTTTTTTAACTGAAAGTGGGTTAAAAGTACAAAAGGGAAAAAAATTTTTTGAAAATTATTGGGCACTTTAAAATTTTCAGTAAAACCCTATTTGACTGCTAATAACTTGGCTTTTTCTTGAAGGAGTCACTGAGCTTTCAAGTGAAGGAAACTGCAGGGATGCTGCCATACAACTCAACAAGCAGTGGGGAATTAAATTAGCTCAAAAATTGGAAAAAAACTTTAAAGAAAATCATTAACCATTTTTTATGAAAAATACAAAGACCCAAATTTGGGACACAAAGGGGAGAACTAAAAGTAAAAAAAAACCCCATGAACAAGCAAGGGGTTCTCCATGAAAAGTGATTTAAACCCCTGGTTTCGGGGAAGGGGTCCTTGCACAGTGTGCTCTGTCCTATTGAGCACAAACTGACAGTCTCCAGGAAAAAAAATTTATTCCCCTTTAGTTTGTAATGGCAAAAATTAATAAACTTGACACCCCTCACTTCAAAAACAAGAAAAACTAAACCAACTACTTGAGGGGGTTTATTTCACAGTGAGTTTTCGAAAGATGCTGAAGACAAATGACAAGGAAGGTCCATAAAATGTTATGTCTTTAAATTAGGATTATGCTGCAAAATATGCAGGTTGACTGTTTTTTTTTCAGTCTGTGTTCTCAAAGAAAAAGGACTAGGGCTGTCCCAAAATAGGGAAATTTTAAAAGTATGATGGCCTGTACCCCCCAAAAACCTTCACGTAAAGAGGAAGGATTAAAATTGGGTTTTTAAAAGGGCGGTGGGGGGGGGGGGGGGGGGAAGGGGGGGGGAAACATATCATTTAATCTCACTACATAGGGTAGTACAATGTTTGGGAAAAATATACCCGTGACAAAGCCCAAAGGGCCCGGGCATAGAGGGGCCCATATGTGCCACTGTACCCTTTGGCTTTCGGTGGGGTGAGCCCCAAATAAATAGGTTCCCGCAACCTTTTGGTTGCAGATGTCTTGTTCATTTTTTTCTCCCCGGGGGCTTCCCCGGGGGGGCCTTTGGGGTTTAAACTTGGGGGCAGTTCCCAAAAGCTGGGTGGGATAAAAGGGGTCCCCCATATCCCCTCCCCCGGAATTTTTTCCTTTTGGGCCCATAAAGCCAGGAGGTCAGGTGTTGGGGGTGGTACGCCACTCCTAGCCTGGAGTGAAAAGGGGAAGGGGCCCACAGGGGGGGGGGGGAAGGCTCAAACATGAAGCTGGACTTACCTCTTAGATTGCTGCTAAGTTGCATGGTGAGCTGAACCTGTTTCCATTATCCGTTTAATGCCTGGAGCAAGGTTACGTTTACGTTCTGTTTGGACTTTCTTTCAATAAAAACCCGTTTAATTTGACATTATCGGTGTCTGTGGTCCCTCTGACGGAGCTGACCCCCCACAATACCCATTGCATTGGAAAGGCCATTGGTACACAATAGAGTCACATTATTATGAGCTAATATTCAGAATAATTAACTTGTGCAGTACTGACAGCATTGGAGCCCCATGTGCATTAAAGTTCGCTGAAGTGTTCACACATCACATAGCTCCCTGGTTCATTTTGGTGGTGAGCTGATCCACTGTTGTGTGTCAGTCCACCCTGCATCATGCAAGCTCACACAGAACCATTGAAGGAAAAATAAAATAGTTGCTGATCTCAGACATCTCAGAAAGTGGCGACACAAACCAATATTTTTTTAACCCCTTAAGCCGAACGCCTGAAAAGTAGTTAATGACCAGAACTTTTTTAGTTTTGGCCTCCTTGCGTTTAAACAGTTGTAACTTTTTTATTTTTTCAATGACGCAGCTGTATAAGGCCTCGTTTTATTCGAGACGAGTTGTACTTTATGGGGGAATAGTTTAAGTACACTTATAAATAATTGCAGTATTTTTTTTTTATTTAAAAAAATAAATAAATTTTTTTTAAAATTTTTTTTTACACCATTCACATTTCACACTTAATAACTTGTTAGATTAATTCTACAGGTTATTACGGTCGTGTGGATACCAAATATGTGTAGGTTTTTTGTGCGTGTAATTTATGTACAATTATTTTTTTATTAGATATTTATTTTTATTTATATTTATTTTTTTTTCTTTTTTTCAATTTTATGGGTTTTTTTGTACTTTTTTTTTTACTCCCATGAAGGGAGAACGTTTTAACATTTTTTTAATTTTTTGTTTACACTTAGTAAAGTATTAGCATATTCATATATGCTAATACATGCTAATCTGTGTGTGTCAGTTTGACACAGGCAGTGATTAGGACAGCACACAGTGCGTCCTAATCACTGGCTTCATACTGTAACGGCAGTGGAAGTGGATCCGCTGGGCCACCGCAAGCGATGGTGGAAGCCTACGCCAGGGAATGGAATCTAAGTAGAACCCGGTTTTCACCAGAGCCGCCCCCAAAGCGGATGGACTTGCTGCGGGCGGAGAACTACCAGGTCGTTTCCACTGGCGGGACTTGCTTGCGGTGGTTGCCAAGGATAAGCGTGGTACAGAATCGTGAGGCTGAGGGGGTAGTCAGGGACAGGAAAAAGGTCAGGACAGGCGGCAGGGGTTCGTGGTCAGGAAACGGGAACAAGACGGTCTGGTACACGGTAAGGCAAACAAGGGACGAAACGCTTTCTCTAAAGGCTCAGGAGGCACTAAAGACCGCAGAGGGCTGCCGGAGAGGAGCCAATATTTTGGGTCAGTGGCCGGCAATCAGCCAATTACCGGCGCACTGGCCCCTTTAAGAGAGGGAAGGCTGGCGCCCCGCGCGCCCTAGAGAACGGGAGCGCGCCCGGCAGCCGGCAGAGACGCCCCAGGAGTCAGGGCGGGCCGGGGGTAAGTTCATACAGGGCCGCGGGACGGGCGCGCACAGGGACCGGGCACGGACCGTGCCGCCACTCGCCCGGGCACACGAGGGGGGGTCGGGGAGAGAGCGCGCCCGCAGCCGGGACACGGTCTGCGGGTGCCGCGCGTTTACAGTACCCCCCACTTAGGCCTCCCCCTCTTCCCAGCCCGGAGGAACCTCAGAATGGTTGACGGTCCAGGATGTTGTCCTCCGGCTCCCATGACCTTCCTGGGGCCCCGAACCCCTTCCACTCGATGAGAAAGTATCGCTTACCCCTGGACACCTTCATATCCAAGATCTCCTTCACGTGGAAAAACGTCAGTAGCATCCGCCACAGGGAAGGAGGGCAGCCTTACGAGAAAAACGGTTAAGGACCGGGGGTTTGAGAAGCGAACATGAAAGGAGTTTGGGATACGCATGGAGGGCGGAGCCGGAGTTTAAGGCCACCGGGTTTAGACGTCTGGCCCCTCAAAGGCCCTATGTAGCGGGGACCCAATTTATAGCTTGGGATCTTAAGCCTGACATACTTGGCAGACAGCCAAACTTTATCGCCAGGAGAAAAAACTGGGGGAGGGCTCCTTCTCTTATCCGCCTGAGCTTTCATGCGTGCAGAAGCACGGGGGCAAAGACTGGCGGGTCAGGGCCCAAATAGTCTCCATGTCGCGGACCAGTGTATCTGCAGCAGGAACTTCGGACTGAGAGGGCGTGGGAGAAAGGGCGGGGGTTGCAGGCCGTACACAATATAGAAGGAGAGGCCCCGCTGACTCGGAAAATCTAGGGAATTGTAGGAAAATTCTGCCCATGGGAGTAGGTCAGCCCAGTAATTCTGGCGTGCCGAGACAAAGTGGCGCAAGTAGGTCCCCAGGACCTGGTTAACCCTTTCCACTTGGCCATTAGTCTGGGGGTGATAGGCCGAGGAAAAATCGCGCTTAACCTGCAACGGGGAACAAGGGCCCGCCAGAATTTGGAGACAAACTGGACTCGCGGTCAGAGATAATTTGCAGGGGCATCCCTTGTGGGCGAAAAGATGTGGTAAAAAAAATAGGTTACCAGGCGCGGGCCGGGGGCAGACCCGTCAGTGGGACAAAGTGAGCATTTTAGAAAAACGATCTAAACCCCCCAAATCAGGGTTTGTTCCCAAGGATGGGGGAAGATGGGTTTAAATAAAATCCATCGCCACATCGACCAGGGGCTAGTAGGGATGGGCGGGAAGCAGGAGCCCAAACTGGCCTGTGACGAGGTGTTTTGTTACGGGCAAGGTGACACAGCCTCAACAAATTCCTTAACCCCCCTAGCAAGGTCCGGCCACCAGTAGAACCGCGAGATAAGGAGATGGGTTTTCCGGGCGCCGGGATGTCCAGCCACCACGAGAAATTTGCCCCCATTTCAGGATCTGTCTGCGGAGTGCGGGGCCCACGTATGTTCTTCCCAGGCGGGACATTCGGAGGTCGACAGGGGCAGAGAGGATAAGACGCTCCGGGGGTATTAAGTGCTCCGGGGATGTTTCTTCTCCGACCACATCTGAAGCGCGAGATAACGCATCCGCCTTCACATTCTTTTCCGCCGGACGGAAGTGGATTTGGAAATCAAATCGGGAGAAAAAGAGAGACCATCTAGCCTGGCGTGGATTGAGTCGCGGGGCCCCGTCTGGAGGTACTGGAGGTTTTTGTGGTCAGAATAGATACTGATGGGATGCCGAGCACCCTCCAGAAGATAACGCCATTCTTCCAGGGCTAGCTTGATGGCTAACAACTCCCGGTCTCCGATCGTATAGTTTCCTTTCCGCCGGTGAGAAGGTTTTAGAAAAGAAGCCCGGTGACTGTTTTCCCCCTTTGGGGCCCTTTTGCGTGAGGACCGCACCGACCCCGACCGACGAGGCGTCTACTTCAAGTGCAAACGGCTTAGAAGGGTCCGGCCGTTGACAGGAGGGAAGCGGAGGCAAAGGCAGACTTCAAACTCGAGAAAGTTTCCTCGGCCTCGGTGGCCAGCTTGTGATTAGCATTCTTTTTCGTGAGCGCCACAATGGGTGCTACCCGTGTGGAGAAGTGTGGGATGAACTGCCGGTAAAAATTTTACAGAATCCCAGGAGCGTTGTATAGCCCGAAGACCAACGGGCGAGCCTTTTGCAGGACGGCAGCCCAGCTTTGCTGGGTCCATCTGCAACCCTTGGTCCGAGATAATATATCCCAGGAATGGCAGGCTGGTCTGGTGAAAGATCACTTTCCCAACTTAGCGTATTTGGCGGTTTTGGGCCCCGGGGGGCCTCAGAACCTGGCGGACGTGAACACGGTGAGTCTCCAATCAGACGAGTAACCAAGATGTCAAACCAGGTATTTCTACGACACACGGTTACAAAAGATCCCTGAAGATGTCGTTCACGAATTCCTGGAAGACGTCTGGGGCATTACAAAGGCCGAATGGCATGCCAAGTATTCGAAGTGCCCGTCCCTGGTGTTAAAAGCCGTCTTCCATCATCGCCCCCCGGATGCGGATGGGTTATAGGGTCCCTTAAGTCCAATTTGGAGAAGATTTTCGCACCCTGTAGGCGATCAAAGAGCTCAGGATCAAAGGCAAAGGATTTCCGATTCTTCACCGTGATCTTATTAAGACCCGATAATCAATGCAGGGTCGCAGGGTGCCGTCCTTCTTTTCCACGAAGAAGGGAATCCCCCCCCTGCGGGAGAGGAGGATTTCCGTATGAACCCCTTCTGGAGGTTCTCCCGAATTATTCGACATAGCTTGAGTCTCGGGAATGGACAGGGGATAGACTCGACCTTGGGGAGGACTGGTACCAGGCAGTAGGTCGATTGGGCAGTCATAAGGTCGATGAGGAGGAAGGATCTCCGCTTCTTTCTCCGAGAAGACACGGCGAACCCCTGATAATCGACAGGCAGGCCCGGGCCCAAAAGTTTGCGGGGGTTGTGCGAGGTCGGTAAGCCCGGGCGAGGTGCCACCAGGCCAACGGCTCAGGCAGTTGGGCCCCAGTGAGTGACTTCACCCGACGTCCATCTAGCATAGGAGAGTGGAGTCCAGCCACGGAAGTCCGAGAAGAAGCGCCGAAGAAGAGCGTGGCAACACGTAGAAGGCGATCTTCTCCTTATGTAGGGGCTCCCACGGAAGAGACAGAGGCTTGGTGACAAACTGATAGTTCGCTTAGCAGCTCGCCGCTGACCGAGGAGATGATCAGGGGTTTTTCCAACCGGACCACCGGAAGACGGTACTACGACACCAAGGAGCGGTGAATAAAGTTCCCTGCAGAGCCAGAATCCAGGAAGGCGGAGGTCCGGAATGAGAGGCCAGCAAACAGTCCCGACTTGAACAGGCAACAACATGCGGGGAGAGGAGAAATTCGCACCCCGGGACGCCTCTCCCCCCGAACCCCAGGCGCGGGAGTTTCCCGGCCGTTTTGGACATTGGGGACAATTCCTCCGAAGTGCTCAGGACTGCCGCAGTAGAGGCACAGATTGCCAGAACGACGCAGGGCCAGTTCTTGCTCTGAGAGATGTACCTTGTCGACCCGCATAGGGCTCCTCAATAGGGAGTGGTGCGGATTGCGTAGGGTTTTCTCTGGAACACGGGAGCCAGGCGAGGATACCGGCGTGGCGTGCCCCCTCTCGTTTCTTGCCGGAGCTCCTTCGTCTCTCGGCGAAAGCGCACGTCAATGCGGGTAGCCAACTGAATTAACCCGCTGAGGGAGGACGGGATGGGCTCTTGCGGCCAGCACATCCTTTAAACCTACCCCAGAGACCCCTTTTGAAGGGGGGCGCACAGGGCAGCCTCGTTCCATGATAACTCTGAGGCTAGTGTGCGGAACTGCACTGCGTAGTCTCCCACCGACGATCTCCCCGGCACAAGTGAGGAGGGCAGTCTCGGGAGAGGATCCCGGGCCGGTTCCTCAAAAACGCTGCGGAACTCCTGGAGGAAGGACTGCAGATTTTGAGTCACAGGGTCGTTGCGAATCCCACAGAGGTGTGGCCATGCTAGGCCTTCCCGGAAAGCAGGCTGACCACGAATGCACTTTGGAAACACTCCATAGGGAAAGGTCCGCCATTTATTCATGTGCATTGAGCACTGGGTGGGTGAAGCCTCGGCACTGCTTGGAGTCCCCTTCAAAATTGGACGGTAGCGGTAAAACCCAAGCTTGGGACCCCCCGTTGCGGATGGAGCGGCGGGAGGCGGTGTAGCCACAGGTGGAGTTTGGGGGCAGCGGCTGGTTCGCCAGAAGTTGCTGTAACATGACGGTCAAAATGGTCCCAAAGTTGAGCCTGTTGCGCAATTGACGTGACTGTTGCGCGACACTGTTGGCAAGGTCCGCTTCCCAGGCAGAGGCACCTTGGCGGGATCCATGGCGGATCTTACTGTAACGGCAGTGGAAGTGGATCCGCTGGGCCACCGCAAGCGTGGGAGAAGCCCACGCCAGGGAACGGAATTTTAAGTAGAACCCGGTTTTTTACCAGAGCCCCGCCGCAAAGCGGGATGGACTTGCTGCGGCGGGAACTACCAGGTCGTTTCCACTGGCGGGACTTGCTTGCGGTGGTTGCCAAGGATAAGCGTTTGGGACAAAAATCGGAGGCTGAGGCGTAGTCAGGGACAGGCAAAAGGTCAGACAGGCGGCAGAGGTTCGTGGTCAGGAAACGGGAACGAGACGGTCTGGTACACGGTTTAAGGCAAACAAGGGACGAAAGCTTTCTCTAAAGGCCAGGAGGCACTAAAGATCCGGCAGAGGGCTGCCGGAGGAGGAGCCAATTATATAGGTTCAGTGGCCGGCAATCAGCAATTACCGGCGCGCTGGCCCTTTAAGAGAGGGGAAAGGGTGGCCGCGCGCGCGCCCTAGAGAACGGGAGAGCACCCGGCAGCCGTGCAGAGCGCGCCAGGAGTCAGGAGCGGGGCCGGGCAAGTTCATACACGCCGCGGGACGGGCGCGCACACGGACCGGGTCACGGACCGTGCCGCCACTCGCCCGCGGCACACGAGTGGGGTCGGGGAGAGAGCGCGCCCGCAGCCCGGGGCACGGTCTGCGGTGCCGCGCGTTACACATACACAGACAGATCTGGGGCCATGCTAGGCCGAGCGCCGCAAACTCTGATGTCTGCAGCGACGTCTAAAGACGTCGCTGCAGACGAACGACCTGAAATGCCCGCCGTCAAAAGACGGTGGGCGGTCGTTAAGGAGTTAATAGTAAGAAATAATAAAGAAATATATAAATTGGGTATCAAAATAAAGAGACACAAAGAATAAAATTAACATGTCATTTATATCATATGGTGAAGTCTGTAAAAACTTAGCCCAATAAACAATGGTGAAATTGCCTTTAATTTCCCATTTCTCCCCATAAATAATTTAGTTTTTAGTTTTCTAATACATTATATAGTACCATTCAAAAATACAACTCGTGGCAAAAAAGGACTCATACCTCAATTTCAACAAAAAAAGTAAAAAAAAAAGTTATGGCTAATGCAAAGTAGGTAGGAGAAAATTGAAAATGCTTATCACCAAAAAAAAGCTACATATGCAATGGATTAATAGTTTACATTTCTATATTTGTAACACATACCTTAAATGTGAATTACTTTATTTTGTTAGTTACATCTTTCCAGAACAAGTAGAGGAAAAATATAGAATCATTATATATGGAGGAAAGAAATATGAAAATACCTTGTAATTTGCATTTCTAAAACAAACAGAAAAAAACAGCACATGCTAAAAAGTGCACGTTCGCAGTTAAAAAGGAAAGAGTTATAGACCTTCCTGAACTGTTGAACTTGGGCGGTTGAAAGAAACCATGGTCTCAACAGGAGAGTTGTCAATTGATAAGATAGAAAGAATTAAAAAGCTCCTTTAAGATGGAAATCCATTTAGTGTGTGGCAAAAGAGGATAATTGTTGACAGTCACCAGAGTCAGACTGGACTACGCTGGAGCATGGGAAACCTCTGGTTGGCTTTTGGGCATGATGGGTAAGACAGGCCTGTGGCTGCCTTTCAGAGGGAAAAGCAGAGAAAAAGAAGCAGAAATCAAGAGGCAGAGTCGAAGAGCCATGTGCAGTCTCGTACACTAGCTCCACTAGTGGGCCCAAAGAATCAACTCCACTGGTTGGCCTCAGGCCTCCTAGTCTGACACAACTGTAAACTATGTGTAAAAGTTCATGCAAATATAAACACTAAGGGCACATGTATGAAAATTGTCTAGGTCTAAATCTTTCTTTGTTGCCCATAGCCACCAAAAGTTTTTTTAGTTTTTCAGAGCACTATATGAAAGGAAAGGAGAGCTCTAATTGGTTGCTATTGGCGAAAACAGCACTGTATTGAAAGGAGGATGGATGGAACCATGTATTGCGAGGTTTTGGCCAAAAACCTCCTTCCCACAGTAAGAGCATTGAAGATGGATTGTGGCTGGGTCTTCCAGCAGGACAACGAGCCAAAACACACAGCCAGGACATCTAAGGAGTGGCTATATAAGAAGCATTTCAAGATCCTGGAGTGGCCTAGCCAGTCTCCAGACCTGAACCCAATCGAAAATCTTTGGAGGGAGCTGAAACTCAATGTAGCTCAGTGTGGGAGCTCTAAAGGTCTAATAACCCTGCATGTTGTGGAAACGTTTCTGTTGGCCAGGGATAACCATTGAAAAGAAACAATCATAAAAGTCTGAGAAGGAGCAAGAAAATACTGAGATTGTTTTTGATTCTTTGATTCAGTAATTTTCAGTAATTTTTTCCTCAATGTTAATGATTTCATAATCTTTTCATTTACTTTATCCGGAAAATGCCATTAATTGAGATAATTTACTATATGCTAAGAAACAAGGAGAAATTTTATGTAATGTTTTCATATGAAATTAGCTTATTCAAACTAGGCCTTAAAACAAAGTCCACAAAATAAATGCTTACTGCTAAGAATTAACAGGGAATCATGATCCCAGTTTATGTTTTGTATTACTTGGATAAACTGTTGGCTCCCAGCATCATGAACATTGTTTTCTTCAGGCAGTTTGTTCTGGCACAATAAGATGACATGGATTCTCACAATGATGGGGTTGTCAAGTGAAAGTCAATTCCAAAACTTCATGAACGAAAACATAGGGTCATCAGAATATTGCATAGTAACATTAATATGGCCTTTTTTCCTCAACTTCTCTATCCTCACTAGTAGTGTTGCACTTTGGATTCGGGTCATTGTCAAATTTCACCCAGATCTAAGCAATTCGATTTGAGGCAACCTGTATCAAGTTTTACAGCAGTCTTGGAGTTGCAGTCCTCCCGAAGCGGGTTTACTTCTATAGGGGTAACCCCTATGTTATAGTAACCAGAAGTGACATCAGATGAAACTGAACTGAAAGTGACGCCCCATAAGAACATCGTCAGACCGGAAGCCCCACAGAGTGGTCAATTAACTCCTCAAAACCCTAACCCAGACTTTGTGTTACAGTTAGGTTTAGAGATAGGGTTAGGCTAAGAGAAAATATTTGGGTTTGGGACCTCCCGGAAAATACACAAACTGTGGCCCATTTGAGCAATGCTACTGACTAGTAGACTTTCTATGCTGTTCTGTGACTAAGCTAAGATCAGGAATGTTTTATACAAGGCACATTTAAATGCCACACCTATGTTACAACAAATATCTGCCGTTGCTATGAGTCATCCTTTAAGTCCTCTGACATAAGTAGAAGACTTCTGTGATAGAATGTGATCATGACATGTTAAAGCACATACCATTGAATGAGACACCTCAGTATTGCAATCTAGAAATGCCTAATTGAGTTATATAAACGTTGGCTTTGTAGAAGCGGCATATTGTTTGAATGATCTTTTATGTGAATCTCGCTTGCTCTCTTTTGTCTCTCTAACAGCTGTGGTAAATTACTTGAAAGACTCAAAAGTAGCTCAACTCAAAAGTTTAATTTGCTGCACAGTGAAACGTTCGGCTTTCCCCAGCATATCTTTAATTCCCTGCACATTCCAGCTGAAAAAAGGATCACTTGAGAATAAAGTCTAAAGTCGTTTCTGACAAACCACAGGCCTATACTGATATTGTACTCTGCAGGCTGCAGCGGCTTAATATAATGTACTTATATTAGCAAATGACTATGCTATGTCATTTGAAGATGTTTAACTTTTTTTGATCATCTTCTTTTACGGGATCTTCCTAGGACTTACTGTGCTGGTCTTCTCTACTATGCCCCAAGAGACATATGATTTATTTAGGACCTGTTGACATCTGTGTTGTGACTTCCATTTACAGCAGAAGCCACAATGCTGTGCCCAGACTGATGGACTCCACTGACTTATAAGGTTCCAGGTGTGAAATTGTTAGAGCTCTCTGTGTGTTATCTATTTAGTAGTAGTATTATGAGAGCACTGCATACCCAGAGTGGTCATGTTTAATAAATGACATAATGATGAATAACCCAGTAAAAATAGGATCTGCTGTACTGTATATTCTGTAACTTCTATAGGATCTGCTTATTTCTAGTAGAAAATGTTTTATTTAAAGGGTCTGTAAAGTTTTCAAAAAAACATAGTAGGTGGCAAAGGAATGGAAAAAACTGAAAGGCCCTCCTTTCCGACCACCTCTATCTCAGCACTGCAAGGTCATATAAACAGCGAACATGATGTCTTTGACCGGGAGCAGTGTTCAAGAGATGAAAAACGGTGATCAAATGCATGAACACCGTTTTTAATATCTCTTTCTCTCTACATATATTGTGGCAGAGTGACCGTGTGCAGTTACAGGTCTCTGCCACTAGGTGGAATACAGCAGGGTACCTGCTGCAAACGTGCCACCGAATGTCTGGGTTCGGTGGGGGAAGGAGACATGCTGGTGTCAGTAACAATAAGTTACTGACACAGGTAGCTAGAATGGCTGCCTTGCAGCCAGGTATGGGTCTCATTTCCCGTGACGGTCGTAGCGTTGGGTTCCAGCCCAGATATTGGACGCATCTCTGGAGCCCTATAAAAGCCTAGTACTCCAGGTGATCGGGGGGCGTGGCTGCTACCGGGTTGTGTGGAGCAGCAGAGCTGGGAAGAGAGCTCTGGCCCCCAGAGGCTACACAGAAAACACTGTAAGTTTGAGGTATTGTGTGATAGGCACAGACCTCTAGACAGAGGGGACTCTGTGTGTAAGTTAGTGGCCAGACGGCAAGGATTTATTTTATGTGTTTGTTTTGTACACTGTGTGCCTTAATAAAGTGGGCTGAAGCCATAAAGAGAAGCCTAGTGTCGGTGTGCCAATATTGTTCTACCAAGGACGGCGATCCAAAGCGAGAAACCCCCCCGGGACGGGCCAAGATGGTGTCCCAGAGTTGAGCGGAAGCTTACAATTGGTGGAGATATGCGATGGGCAAAGATTGGTGCAGTACATAAAGTTGGGCACTAGCTGACATGCACAAAAGTTTGCAGAAATATGCTGCAGTTTGCATAGGACTGCTACAGTTTACGTGGGACTCCTGAAAGTTAGATCTGTTGAGCAAGCATTCTCTGAAGAGAGACACACCCACGGCAGCCTTTTGGTGTCTGAAGAGACTGTGTTGCAGGGGAGGGGAAAAGAGTCTGCCTCAGTGGAGCAGGAGACGGCCTGTGGAGAGACAGGGGATTCACCCCAATAAAGTGACTGTTTTGCTGCCTAAGAATATCTTCTTGCTATGGGAGAACTTATTATGTTTTTCGAGCGGGCAATTGCCATAATGAAAGAGGATATGGCTAAACTCCCAGTTAATTCCCAGCAGCATCAGGACTGTGCCACGGCTATAAGGTCATATAGGGAGGCCATACAAGAGAGAAAGGCACAACAGCCCCTGGGAGGGTTGGTGGAAAAGGCTGGTGCTAAAAGGCCAAGACGGCCTTACAAGAAGCAGCCAAAGCCAGGTGTTTCTCACCCACAGGGGTTAACTCCAAACCAGGCGGAACTGCTGAGGTGCACGGATGCGGCTGTTGCCAAGGGCAACCATCTTGATGACAGCTGAAGCGGATGTCCTGTGGCCAGGAGGCCTGGTCGTCCAACAAAGAAGGGGTCCATGTCTGGAGAGACCGAATTACTGCGGGACCTGCATGCTGCCGTTGCCACGGGCAACCAACTGGATCAGCAGGAGTCCACTATCACCAGTCAACAGGAGGAGGCGCCAGTAAGAACCCTGGAGTTGCGAGTGGGTGGTATCCCACTATTCGTCAGAGGACCTCCAGAGTGCAACCGGACATTATTCCTTTTTTGAAGACCCGACCAGACACTGGTAAGACTGTTGCCATATACTTTGAAACGGGTTGTGGAATTATCAGTCATGTGCTTGAGGTGTGCGAGGAGCTCCAAGTGGAGATAATACTTGGCAGGAGCTTTCCACATTTCTGGCAGTTGTGGGGGACGGCGAAGGTAAAAGTATGTGGTTACTTCTGGGAAGGACCCCCTGAGAGTGCTGCGCCACTGCGGGAAAGGCACAGACCTGCCAACTTGCCTGTGAAAGCCTCTGAGGCGTTGGGGTCTAATTTTTTGAACATTAACCACAGTGTGTTAAAAATGTGTTCAGAGGTTCTACCTGGACAGGAGAAGGAACCTGAGAGCAGTGGGACTGTTAACCCTGGAATTACATGGTCTGTTGGACCTAATGCATCGCATGTGGACTTATCGTTCCAAACCTACTTAACTGCATTAATGTATGAGAACCATGATATGTCTGAACAAGAGGGGATTAGCTCTAGTGTGCCCCTAGAGGTCATAGGGGAGAGCAGCCCAAATAGCACAGAGAATGTGTGCCCTGCGGTGCATGATATCCTGGAGACGTGTGTTAACCTTGCAGGCTCAGGTTTAGGTAAGGCGGTTGTCCATAGCAACCAGGTGTCCTCTGCAACTCCTGCTGTAAAAACGTATGAGTGTACGTGCCCTGAAGCTGGGTGTGAAGAGTCTGGAGTCCAGCTGGTGAGTGTGTCGGCCAGTGACCCCAGCGCACTCGGTGTACCTGATGGCAGCCTGCAAGTTGTAGGTAATCCATGCCCAGTGATTGATGGCCACCCATTCTGTCTGACTGCGGTCGGTCCCAGAGAGGAGCCTTCCTGTTTCAGTGTGCTGCCTGGAAGGGAACTGGAGAATCCTGGGAGTGATTCCTCTGCTACAATGTGTGAGGAGACTAATTAAATGAGGGGGTGTCCAGACCCTAGTGCGGTGTGTGCCTGCATGAATGAGACCTCAGAGAGTGATGAAGATACGTTTGGAAAGAAAACGTCTCCTGAGACAGATTCTGTGTGCAGCCCTGAGCAATGTATCTGTGATGGAGATTCAGATGGTGACACTAGAGAGGGTATAGAGAGAGGTCGTGCTGTGACCTGTAGTCCCCCAGTGAGCACAGGTTCCAGAGTCTGCTATATTTCCAGTAGTTTTCACTGCAGTGGGCACAAAGACGGCAGTAACAGAGAGAGTGAACTGCTAGACACCACTGAGGTGTCTGTATGCTTAACTCCTAGTGAGGGGGAGGTGGGCGTGTTTAAATCCCCAGATGGTAAAGAGGAGCCGGGGTCTGAAGCAAATGATAACGTTCTTCTGGAAGGTATGGAGAAAAATATCAAAGATGAGTTATGTCCTGTGGGGTGTAATGACTTATATGTGGGTGTTTTGTTCAGCCAGATGTCTGCTGCCCCTACTGGTGTTGAGAAGGTGACTGAGTTGCCTAAGGTGAACACAGCCAGTTTGCTTGTTGAGTTGGAGAACCATAAGGAGGTTAGCCGGGCTGCTAGTGACTCCAGTGCCTGTATGACCATGATAGTGATCAAGATATAGGAGTGACCCAGATAGAAACTGAGAATTCTCCCTTTGAGATGGCTGTGGGGGATGGGAAGGAAACCTCTCCACACATTGCTGCCAAAGGTCTGCTGCTAAACGGAGCAGGTGAAAGCTGTGCACAGGGGAATGTGTCCTCTGATATTGGTGAGGTCCTGACTGCAGAGCAGACATGGTTTGTGGTCTCTGTAGTGCAATATAATCCTCCTCAAGTGATCACCACAAGTCAAATACTTGGCTGTGAAGCTCATGTGAGTGCCAGTGACCCCTGTAGTCAGGCAAGGATATTGCAGGAAAAAACGGAAACAGGCCATGAAGGTGCTCTTCCCACTGCTGTAAGTCAGGTGTATGGAGGGACGAGCGAGTCCTCAGATATTAGAGGCGGAGCTTCAGGGTCCAGTAAAAGTTGAAACTGTATCTGACCCTAAGAGACAGGAGATGGTCAGTGAGGACCAGAGGCCTGGTGATAAAGAGAAATTTGGGTCTTGGTTTCATCATAATCCTGCAGACAAAGAGGTAGTAGGTTTGGGCTCAGGTGCGCCCCAAGTGGCCGTGGTGGATAGAAATCCTGACAGGTGTGCTGTCATTACAGCTTCTGGTGACACTAGTGTGGTTGCTAGGACCAACCAGGTGCCTTTTGCTGATAGTGAAAACTTTGCCCAGTGGGGACAATGCCAGGGTAGCCTGGGTATGGAAGAAGACTACAAGGCCGGATAGCGCTGGTATTGGGATTTTCACTAGTAACCCTGTGAAGGTCAGCATGCAGGTGAAAGGTGGTAACATCTGTGAATCAGAGAGTGCATGGGTTGTGACACCTATAGTAAGTGGCAGTAAACGGTCGGGTGCCCAACATGTGTTGAGTGCATGGTATGAGCCCAAAACTGAGTTGTGTGTGGACAATTTTGTCTCTGCCCCTGAAGAATTAGGGCAGAGGTTGCTCCAAAGTAGGAGCTTTGATCCCGGAGGGGTGATGGCACAGGGTGAAAAAGACCTACGGCCTTTATCAGAGGGGGAGGATATGTGACAGAGTGACCGTGTGCAGTTACAGGTCTCTGCCACTAGGTGGAATTCAGCAAGGTACCTGCTACAAACGTGCCACCGAATGTCTGGGTTCGGTGGGGGAAGGAGACTTGCTGGTGTCAGTAACAATAAGTTACTGACACAGGTAGTTAGAATGGCTGCCTTGCAGCCAGGTATGGGTCTCCTTTCCTGGGACGGTCGTAGCATTGGGTGGGAGGCCATCCCCACGTTCCAGCCCAGATATTGGATGCATCTCTGGAGGCCTATAAAAGCCTAGTACTCCAGGTGATCGGGGGGGCGTGGCTGCTACCGGGTTGTGTGGAGCAGCAGAGCTGGGAAGAGAGCTCTGGCCCCCAGAGGCTACACAGTAAGCACTGTAAGTTTGAGGTACTGTGTGATAGGCACAGACCTCTAGACAGAGAGGGACTCTGTGTGTAAGTTAGTGGCCAGTCGGCCAAAGATTTATTTTTATGTGTTGGCTTTCATATAAACTGTGTGCCTTAATAAGGACGGCAATTCAAAGTGAGAACCCCTCCCCCCCCCCGGGACGGGCCAAGATGGTGTCCCAGAGCTGAGCACCAGCTTACAATATATATATAAATTGTGGCAGAGTGACCTTACGTGGTCGCATGGTGCTGCCACTAGGTGGCGTACAGCAGGCGACCTGCTAGAAACGTGCCACCAAAGGCCTGCTGTCGGTCGGGGAAGCCAGTTTCTAGGATCTGCTGTAGTGTATATTCAGTAACCTTTCTATTATCTGCTTATTCCTAGTAGAAAATGTTATATTTAAAGGGTCTGTAAGGTTTTCAAAAAAACATAGTAAGTGGCAAAGGAATGGAAAAAACTGAAAGACCCTCCTGTCCGACCACCTCCATCTCAGCGCTGAGCTCCGATCCCACTGCTCCCGACCAAATACGTCATGTTCCCTGTTCATATGACCCTGCAGGCATTCACAGGCCTCATCAATCTCTTCCTGTTGGAAGCACGTGGATGCTGGAGCTTGTGATTGGCTGCAGGGTCACATGCTAATGATCATAGAGAAAAACAAAATATAGAGACAGGCGCGCCCTAGTGCAATATTAAGACTTAAAGCTTGTTAATATATATACAAATGTATACTAAACTTCGGCTGTTGTACAAGAGAAGGCATAACACTCTGAAAAGCCTCCAGTTAATGGGGACTTGGATGTGGTAATGGAGTCGCTGCAGGGAAAACACTGGCTGCTATCTTCTAGACAGGATGCAGAGGAAGAAGAATTTTGAAGCATGGGAGCAGGGTTATTTTGGGGTAAATCTCAAACCTTGTGGGCCATGATCAAATTCTATCAAACTCTGTGAGCAATGATCAAATTTGAATACAGCCCACAAGGTTTGAGATTTATCCAGAAAAAAAAGCAATGGGATGCAGCAAGTTGGAAAGTTTTTTTTACTATTTACCCTCTACCTCAACCCCTTATACTTTTGTTTTTTTTAATGTAAAACCCTTTTAAAGTGGTTTTGCCACTTCCAAAATATCTTCTGTGTCCAGCTCGTAGCTCAAGAGGAGCTGGCCGCAGAGAACGGGGGATATTGGTGCACTTAGACAGCTCCCCCATTCATGTCTATGGGACTTCTGAATATATTCGAACAAACTCACTGGGCTATATTCAGAACTCCAATAGAAATGAATGAGGAGAACTGAGCAAGTGAGTTCATCTCCCTGTTCTCTGAAGCCGGCTCATAGTGATAGGGATTTTGGAAGTGGCAAAACCACTTTAAAGGGGTTCTCCATTAAAAGAATAAAACAATGTAATGTGGTGGGGGATAAATAGAGAAAAACCTTTTAGATATTTACACTAATATTTAGCAAGAGATTTTCACACTTCATATACATGAACACTGTTTTTAATCTCTCTCTTTTTATATATATATATATATATATATATATATATATATTTTGGCAGAGCGACCTTAGGTGGTTGCATGGTGCTGCCACTAGATGGCGCACAGCAGGAGACCTGCTAGAAACGTGCCACCGAGGGCCTGGTCTCGGTGGCTCGGTGGGGGAAGTCAGTTTCTGTCTGTCAGCAACACTAGGTTGCTGACACCTTTGTGGCGTACGAAGGATGCTCAACCATTATGAGCTGGTTTTTCCCAGAACAGCTGCAAGTGGGTGGGTGGCTGTTCCCACGTTCCAGGACAGAAGTTTGGCAGGTCCCTGAAGGTCTATAAAAGGCCTGGGCCTGCAGGTGTGCAGGTGATCAGGGGGTGTGGTCTGCTACCTGCAGTAGGAGTGGCAGAGGAGCTTAAGTAAGGCTCTGGCCTCATGAGGCTTGGAAGAAGCTGGAACCATTGGAAACTGGCAAAACAAATGTGTTTTTGGTGCATCGGCGATAGGCCTGAACCACATGGTAGAGACGGACAGTTTATGTGTAGTTAGTGGCTAGATGGACTGAGGTTTTCATTTGTTTGTGTTATCTGGTATAACCTGTGCCTCAATTAAGCTGGCTGAGGCCAGTTTAAAGCTTCCTTGGAGTCGGAGTTCAGTTTGTGCCATTCTGATTACCAAAGCGGCAATCTGCAGAGCTAAAGACCCCCTGCCAAGATGGTGGCTGGACAAGTTTGAGTCATTACTATGTGTCGTTGTATGTGTGTGTGTGTATATATATATAGAAAAAAGCAGCACAACCACTAAATTAGAAACAATAAAGCGGGGTGCCAGCGGAAAGAAGTTTGGCAAAAACTCCAAGTGAATAAACAAAGAAAAAATCCGCAGCACGACTCAGGTATGGCTCAAAAAAACGAAAACCGTTTATTCCCACATGCAGCAAAGACCATGCATGTGGGACATGCGCCGTAGTACATTGTGTGTTTCGGGAGCTCGCACTGATCAGCGCATACTCCCGAGGCGCGGGGGTCCAACAGCCCGCCGGCCCCATAGACATGTACTACACGTGGCGCGTAAGCGCCGCAAATAAATGGCATGTCACTTATCTCCCTGTGCGTACAATACGGGGAGAGGAGGCGTAATCCATAGTTCTCTGTGAGAGCTATGGATTACCGTAATTATGAAGCGCATTTCCCCGCGTATTAAGTGCAGTACGCCGTGAAATACGCATCGAAATGCTCTCCAAAGTAAGCCGTGTGAACATAGCCTACTTCGGGATGTATAAATGGGGTATGGACCAGAGCACTTTAGAAGCAGCCGGCCATACTTCTAATACACCCAACATGGATCAGCACGCACAGTACACGCCGTGTGAATTCACCCTTTTAGATGCTTAAAGCATACTGTTTTATTGTTGATTTTAATATACCAACTGCATGTGGCTAGCTCCTCCTAAAAGTAGCTGCAGGCTATCTAAATTTAGTCATTTAAATGTTTTTAGGGCATTCTGAATTCTATTTTAGAAATATAGGTCAAATTACTAGTAGATATAGTTAGAAATTAATCTGTGCTGAAAACTAGTTATGAAAATGAAAACTGTGATAAAAAATGGATGTTCACTTTAAATACATATACACAGACAAGCATTTGTGTGACCAGATGGCTGGGGGACACACAGAACCGCATTGAGGGCTGCATATGGCCCCTGGGCTCCAGGTTGTGCATCCCTGATCTCAACTAAAGAAAAAGTGCAGCTATGCAAATACTCATGATTAAAACTGTGTTTTGTTTTTTTCTGTTGAGTCTACAGTTTCTATAGAAACATAGGTATCTTCATAGTTAAAAACCCAGTGTGCAGCCTTTTCCTGATCCTGTGTGTGTATCCTTTGTGCATAGAGACACACAGATATGAACTGTTTGAACAAAACAATAACTGATTCTGAATCTGGACTGTAAAATTTCTTTATTTTTTTGTTTCAAATGCTTGTCTGCAATTAAGAAAATGTCCTGTATTCTAATTATATCTGAAACCAGTACTATATCTAGAAATACATGTATTATATATTATTCTATACCTGCCACAAGTTTTAGAACACCTCGATTTTTCAAGTTTCACAGTTCAGTGCCTCAAATGTAGTTTGAAATGAAAGAAAAGGAGAAATAAACAAGTTAAAGTGAACAAAAATAATAAATTAACTTTGTTTCAACAAATTACATTGGATTTTTGACTCCTCAAAGTATCAGCCTTTAGTTGATATACCAGCATAACACGATCAAGGTATTCTTTCTACAATAACATTCAGATATTGTTGCAGGTGGTCCCATAAATGTGCTGCACTTTTCAGTTGCCTTGCTTACTTTTTGCTACATTAAAGGGGACCTGTCACATAGGTTATGCCCCCCTTGCTGAGGGCAGCACAAGTTAGTGTCAGACCTGCTGTTTCCAGTGCTGTGTCCCTTATTCTGTAAGATGCAGCA
Organism: Phyllomedusa bahiana; assembly: GCA_025379985.1. Taxonomy (NCBI): domain Eukaryota; kingdom Metazoa; phylum Chordata; class Amphibia; order Anura; family Hylidae; genus Phyllomedusa; species Phyllomedusa bahiana. The sequence continues at coordinate 106,250 of JAODAL010007066.1, forward strand.
GTTTTAGAGCATTTACCCCTCAAATCTTATTCATGAGTAGGTGTTAGCCCCGCACACCAAAGGCCTGCCCCACCCACTGACAGTTATTCACATATTTCTACCTATTCAAAGTAATAGGTTTATCAGTTGAGGTGGGCAGGGCTAGCCTCAGGTGGGCGGAGTTTGAAAAAAACTGACACTTCGAATGACTCTTCTGGCTGAAAACTGCAGATCTGAGCATTAAATACACGAAAACTACAGAATCTTACAGAATAAGGGACACAGCGCTGGAAACTTCATGTCTGACACTAGCTACTCTAGCTTGTGCTGTCCTCAGCAAGGGCGAATAACCTATGTGACAGGTTCTCTTTGAGCTGTGCTTGAAGATTTTGAGCTGTGAGTCGCTTACCACGCAAACTGTTGACTCCCAGAAACTTTACTAACTGCCACTTTGATTTTCTTGGCAATTTCTCTGTAGGACAAACCTACACTTATAAGGGTTAGAATTGTTTGTCTTCTTTTCTTAATTGTCTTTTTATTGCCATTTGTATAGCATTGTGCTCTGTCTCGAAGAGCAAAACTGTCCAAATCCTGCCCTAGAGGGTGTTGTAGTGCAGTCTGTTACAACATTGGTTATGCTGAATCAGAGAGTTTGGAAGTAATCTACAAAATTTGAGACACCTGTCAGAATAGTCTGCATCCCATCTGAAACCATAAGGGCATATCCCCACAGCAGAGGACAAATACCGGTCGGTTTATCCGACCGGTATTTGTCCGGTTTGTGTGCTGTCCCCACAGTCGTGGAGGGGATGGCTTTTCTCCGCGATGAGCACATATTCCATCCGAAAAATGGATGGAAGAATGAACATGTTCAATCCTTTCGGGCGGCTGGCGGTTTGCTGCACGGGTTTTCCATAGAGCCCCGTTGTGCTCATTTGCGGATGGTTTTTCAGACGGTTTGCAAAACCGTCTGAAAACCCGTGCTGTGGGACATGCCCTAATTTGTTTTCTGTGCTGCAGACAAACTGTTGTTACAGGGATATTACCATCTGGCTGTTTCACAGATCCTGCTCTTCTCAGCCAGCTTCAGACCCACATTTCCTGTTCAGTGCAGGTCTGCAGCAGTGATTTGCATGTCAGCTCTGTTATTATTAGTCCTAGGGACATAGGTGATGGAGAGATTTTAACAGAAGTACACAGGGCTACAGAGATCTAAAGGGTTATAATTTTGTCAGTAAGGAACATAAACAAGTTCCTGTGCGGCTGATAAGACAAAGCGAGGAGTGATATTACCATCCCAGCCATGGTCAATAACCTAGGGAAGCCTCTGTACCTAAGCAGGAAATAAGAAGTTCTCTAGCTTTGAAAGAAAGCAACGTCAGAATAGCAATGTATTTGGTAATAGTCTTTATTAATGGGGTGTTCTGAGCCCTAACATTGCTCATTTGTCCGTTGGGGTATGAGTAAAAATAGGAGCTAAGACTCATACTTACCTCCTGGACGCTCCCGCCCAGCTGCCGGTCCGTTCATCACCACTGAAGCAGTGAACGGTCTTCATTTACGTGACAGCTGCAGCCAATTACAGGCAATAGAGGTCACATGTGGGTGACGTTGTGTCCTGAGATTGGCTGGAGCTGTCACGTAAATGATGAACGTTCACTGCTTATATCCTGGATGAACGGACCGGCAGCTGGGAGTGAACGAGATCGTCCAGGAGGTAAGTATGAGTCTTAGCTTCTAATTTTACTCATACACCAATGGACAAACTAGCAATGTTAGGGCCCGGGACACCCCTTTAAAGGGATTGTCTCGCTACAAAGAATAGCTTTCAAATTGTAGGGAACACAAAATAAAGACATTTTCCAAATATATTGCTTTGTTCATCTGTTTTCCTTAAGGAGATACAAGTGAATTTATGACCTCCCTAGCTGTTTCAGTTCCCTCAGTAATGGACCTGTAAACAATTCTCCCCCCTGCTATTTGTTCTATGTGATAGCAGTGAGTGAGGTCATCACACAGGTCACAGCAGCCTCTGTGCTGCTGGGCAGTAAAAAGCTTGACTTATCTCAAGTAAACAGCTCTGTAATTAGGGCTTTTGTTTTGGGGATCAGATAAAAAGTCCTGTTAGTAGTTTCAGAAGCTTCTGAGCTAATCTGATCTAATTAGCAACTGAAAGCACAGGGCTGGATACACCATGGAGCTTATGCAAATTTCAATCAGTCTGAACCAGGAAGTGACAAAGTATTTCATTCGTGCAGCCTATGAAACGCTGTAGGGAGACAACTCCTTTAACTTTGCTTACATGTTTAAGACTAATCAATGTGGTGAGAATACCCCTTTATTGCCTTCTCTAAAAAGCCCTCTTACTTAATATCATAAATTCAGAAAATTGTCTTAGAGGTTAATACAGTATGTATATTTGTATGATTTTAACTTATTTTTAAACCTTTGAACTATTTAATGTTATTTGCTGTACTTGAACTGTGTTAATATAAGAAATAACTGGAAAAACTGTGGTATTCTAAAACTTTAGACCAGTAGTGAGTATATATATTACAACAATTTTTCCATTCCAAAAAACATTTGGTCAATACATGAAAATGTTAATATTTCCTTAGCTAGCAAATATACTGACTGCATTGTGCTAATGGCAGGTTGCTAATGTGTCCCTTAGTTTTCAAAAACATTTTCCGCTGTTTAGCTCACCTCTGCACGGAAATTCCAGCACTGGCGCCGCCCTGATACGCCCCAATGATGATATCATGTTCATCCATCATGTCACACTGTAACAGATCACTGGTCACATGCCATTCATACAGATAAAGATTGCTGAGGCCAGTGATTGGCTGTGACTAGAGATGGGAGAATTTCTCAAACATTCGATTCGCCAAATTTTCCGACAAAATTAGTTTCGGTCCGAATTACTTCGGGATGAATCGCATTAAAAAACAGCTATTTCCAGGCTGCACAGAGCCTACAGGGTGCTGTAGAACGTTGTGCCATGCTTAAATATGCAGAGGGAGCCTGATTTGGTCTTCATACAATGTTGTGTTTTAGTATGACACACATATGACTGCCGCCACTATTAGAATCGCTTCACTATAAAATTCCCTGGGCACTTAAGAGGGCAAAACTGAAAAAAAAGCAGAAGCGGGACCGAAGCCTGACAAAGTCATGGCAGCGCCAGCTGGAAAAAAACAAGCTGAGGGCTCAGGTGGCAACATCAGTAGGCCACAGAGTGGCACAGTGACAGAGTGTGGAGGTGACGGCAGCAGCCACAGCAGCAGCATGAGGTCATAGAGTGGCACAATAACAGAGTGTGGAGGTGGGTGGCAATACCAGTCCCTGGTAAAGATGGTTGGTGGCAGATGGAGAAACTGTCAGCAGATGTGTGGCATCAGGCGGGTGGCGGCATCAGAATAGTGGCTGAGGCAGGTAGTTTGAATCCAGACTCATTTCCCAAAGTTTTGGTGAGGCGTCATGGTTGATGTAATCTGACGCCTAAGGCATTGGTGTGTGGAAATCCTGGCCGATCCACGCCTGATTCATCTTGACAAAGGTCAGTCATTCCACATTTCCCGTGGACAAGCGGGTTCTCCTTGGGGTAAAGATGGCCCCCGTCGCACTGAACACCCACTTTGATACCACTCTACTGGCCGGGCAGGACAGCTTCTCCACTGCAAACTCGGCAAGTCGCGGCCACACATACAGTTTGGCTGCCCAGTAGTCCAGCGGATCTTCTAACTGGGGTGGCAGAGTGCTGTCCAAGTAGGCCACCACCTGTTGGTTCAGGGACTGCTCCATGTCCTGCTGCTGCTGCTGCTGCTGGCGACTGCCCTCCTCACTAGGCAGGTGAAGGAAGCTGCTCATCAGTGACTCCAGACTTAGGTTGCTGCTGATGGAGCTGGTACTGCTCCTACCCCCCACCTTCCCCCAGCAGCCATGGCAGTAGTACGTGAGCGCTGAAGAACCCCCCGGTCAGACCTGTCAGAGGAGGGACGATGCCGCACATAGACAGCGGCCATCTGACTACGGAGGATTTCCCTATAGTATTTGAGTTTGTCCTCCCTCTCAGCAGCTGGGAAAAAGGCTCCCATTTTGGACCGGTAGCGAGGGTCCAATAGGATGGAGAGCCAGAAGTCATCCCTCTGCCGGATGGTGACTATTCGGCTGTCACTAGCCAGGCAAATCAGCATGCTGCGGGCCATCTGCACGAGTGTCTCCGAGGGGCTCCCTGCCTCCATCTCCACTGTATACTGCCATGGTGCTTGCGGGTCATCTGCCTCGTCTTCCTCATCTCCATCTACCTCCTCCAGCTGCTCCTGCTCCTCCTCTCTTGTCACCTGGGTAGAAAATCCACTCATTTCACCAGACAATGCTTCTGCTCCAATGTCCTCCTCCTCCTCCTCCAGTTCAGTCCCCACCAGACTCATGTGGCCGCGAGATGTAGTCGCTATGTCTCCAGTCCCCTGCCCAGACAGATTTTTCAGCATCTGTTCCAGGACATGAAGCTGTGGAATGACATTATTCATCCCGTAGTCCTGGCGACTGACAAATAACGTCACCTCCTCGAATGGCCTCAGCAAACGGCAGGAGTTACGCATGAGCTGCCACTGGCTGACATCAAAGTTACACAGGGGAGTGCTCCTGTCCGACTGGATCATCAAAAAATCGTTAATGGCCTTTCTCTGTTCATACAGTCGGTCCAACATGTGCAGGCTGGAATACCAACGGGTGGAAACATCGCATATCAGAGTGTGTTGGGGAGGGCGGGGGGGCGTTCTGACGCTGCAACTCGAGGAGGGTGTTCCTGGCTTTGTAGGAATGGATGAAGTGCATGCACAGTTTCCTGGCCATTTTCAGAATCTTCTGAAGATCGGTGAAAGACTTTAGGAACCTTTTCACAACCAGATTGAACACGTGCGCTATGCAGGGCGCATGGACCATCCCTCCTCGGTGCAGCGCGGACACCATGTTCCTCCCATTGCCCGTCACCATGGTTCCGATTTGCAGTTGGCGCGGAGAAAGCCACATATCGATTTCTTGCTGCATGACGTGGAGCAGTTCCTCCCCTGTGTTACTTCGTTCGCCGAGGCAAGCCAGGTGTAGAACTGCGTGACACCGCTGTGCCCTACACATGTAAATATGATGGAGCAGTACTTGTGGAGGCTGAGATGGTGGTGGTGGTGGAGAGGCAGACATTTGCGCAGGAGCCGCAGTTTGACAACGTGGGGGAGAAAGCGGCGTCTCCTCTCCAAGTTGTTGGTGTGCCTGGGCAGGAAGCACATTCACCCAGTGGGCCGTAAAGGACATGTACTGGCCCTGACCATAGTTACAACTCCAGACGTCCGCGCTGCCATGCACCTTGGAACAAACCCATAAGCTCAAGGACTGTGGCCCACCTTCTGTTCTACATATTTATGAAGTGCTGGTACTGCCTTTTTAGAAAAGAAATTACGGCTTGGAACTCTCCATCTCGGCTTGGCACAAGCCATTAGTTCGCTGAACGGTGCAGAGTCCACCATTTGGAAAGGGAGGGACTACAGTACCAACAACTTGGACAGGAACACGGTCAGCTTCTGCACCTTAGGATGGTTGGACGCATACTGTTGTCTCTTTGCAATCGCCTCGTTGAACGACTGCTGGCGCCATGAGTAGCGAGGAGCAGGAGCATCTGGACCGGGAGATGATGGCAAAGAGAAACAGCTCCCTTCTGCAGAGGTGGTGGAGCCTTGACTGGCATGCGTGCCACTGGGCGCTGCTGCTGCTGTTGCTGCGGCGGCAGGATGGACCACCACATCTGAGCCACGTTTCTCCCAGGCCACCGGATGGTGACGCTGCATGTGTTGATGCAGGGCCGTGGTGCCATCGTTGGTTCCCTGGCCACAATTCAGTTTCTGCCCACAGATTCTACATATACCCATATTCGGCTCCTCCGGTGTCTTAGCAAAGAACTGCCACACCGCCGAGTATCTGATTTTACCGCCAACGCTCCGCACTGAGTGACTACTACCGCCGCTGCCTCGCTGAGCCCCTGTGCCGCTACTTTCTTGGACCTGCGAAGCGGGTTTTCTACCCCGTGGCCGTTTGGCTCCTGACCTCACACTGCTGCTACCCTACTGACTCACGGCCACACAACCCACTTGCTGGCTGCGCCGCTGCCTGACACGCAAGCTGACGCCCTCTTCTCCTGACGATGATGATGCCCTTGCTTCACCCGGCTCTGAAGTGCGGTCGGCTACATCATCATCGATTTTTGCTTCATCGTCACTGCTGTCCACATCACCATTCTTGGTATGCAGAGGCTGACCCCTCACAACATAACCTCCCATGCCACTATCCACATCTATACTTTGCCGCCTACTGCAAGAAGCAGGGATATTGGCCCCATTTCTTCGCTGCCAAGTAGCTGCTGACTGCCCTCCTCAAATTGTTCATCCTCGCTATATAGTGGCGCTGAGCCCAGGCCACATATTAGATCTCTGGCTGAGGGACCCGGATGGGACAGAGGCGGTTGAGGACAGGTGAGGGCCGCTGACCGCCGTTCCCGGGCCATGCCAACTAAGGTTGTGTCTGACGTTCCCACCGACTCTTGGCTGGGTTGTCAGATTTATCTAGGAGGAAGTTTATGACCTAGTCAACAAATCAAGAACCATTGGGTTGCTGAACAACACACGGCCGTTAGATGACACCGGCAGTTGTGGCCTCACCGAGTGACCCTTGCTGCGTCGTCCCCTTGCTGTGCTGCGACCTGGGCCTGCTCCAGGAATGTTTGTGCCACTGCCACTTGCAGGTGAAAATCCTGCCACCTCTCGGTCTGACATACTGTTTAATGAAGATATCTGTATATGATAAATACACACCCTGTATTTCTCTAAAAATGAACCCAGTAACAAGCTTGGGTAACCCTTGGATATAAATTGCGCTCCACAAATGGCCAGGGAAAAATTTACTCACCGGCCCTTTATTAGTGTACACCATGCTAGTAACGGGTTGACCCCCTTTGCCTTCAGAAACAGCCTCAATCTTCCTGCATAGATTCACAAAGATTCGGTATTGCAACGATTGCTAATTGGTACAAGAGGCCCAATTGCCAAGAAAATATTCCCCACCCATGAAAACCCACCAACCTGAACCGTTGATCAAGGCAGGATGTGACCATGCATTGTCATGTTGTTGACGCCTAAATTCTGACCCAACCATCCGAATGTCACAGCAGAAATCGAGTACTCATCAGACCAGCAACGTTTTTCCATCTATCTACTGTCCAAATTTCGTATGCTTGTGGCGTAAATGACCTCATGTTTCCTGTTCTAGCTGAAAAGGGCAACCCGTGCTGGACTCGCTAGCTGTAGCCATCTGCCTCAAGTTCGCCGTATGTATCGTTCAAGAATGTCTCTTCTGCCTACTTTGTTGTAAGTGGCTATTTGATCACGTTTGCCTTTCTATACAGCTCGAACCAGCTGTCACCATTTCCTTTGCCCTGGCATCACAAGGCATTCCCCCACAACTGCCGCATGATTTTTTTTCTTTTCGCCATCTCTTAAACCCTGAGATGTTGTGTGTGAAATCCCAGGAATCAGCATTTCTGAAATCCAGACCGCCTTCTGCACCACGCCACGTTCAAAGGCCTCAACCCCTTTTCTTCCCCATACGTGCTCGTTTGAACTGCAGGAATTGTCTTGACCTGTTCTGCCTAATGCACGAGTTGCCGCCTGTGATTGGCTGATAGAAATAAGTGTTAACGGCTTGGACAGGTTACCTAAAAAGTGGCGTGATGACTGTATGCCGTTTAAAACACGTGTATTTACTGAAAAAAGACAAACAGGCTATTAACTATTATGTTTACAGGAAAAATTCTTTTTTGGGCAGTGAAAAAAACGTTAATTTACTAAATACAATTGCAGAAAAAAACTTGTTAACCCTATGGATTAAATTGGCAAAGAAATGTGCTGCCAAAACAAATTACCCAGCTTTGTAGCGTGTTACAATGGCGTGTATTTTACGGAACACAACAACAGAAAAACTTGTAATTAACCTTCTGATATGAGTTATGCTATAGGCAAAATTTCTTCTTTGGCGGTGAAAAACAACGTTTCTTTTAGTGACCACAACAGCAGAACAACGCTTAATTAACCCCTAGATCTAAATTGCGCAAAATAAATGAGAAACCAAAAATTAAGTGGTATTTGGATTGTAAAAATGCTGTTTCTTTAACTGATTACAACAGCAATAGGCTTAGATAACCCTTGGATATTCAATGTGCTCAAGAACTGAGCAGATAGCATTAAAATGTATATGCAGCTGCATTGGACGCACACTGGACTTCAGTTCCAATACCCCACAAAATCAGAATTAGAACGTAAGAGAAGCAGTCTCTAAGACAAGCTGTGACACCCCCAAAAAAATCGCTGTATAAAAGTGAGTTCTTTAGTATGAGACATCATAAGCAGCCGCGGCAGCACCTTCCCTAATCAGTACAGTGAGAGCGGTATGAGCTCAAAGCGTCGCGCACGCACTTATATAGTGCGGTGACGTCACAGAATCCCGCCGGTCTCTGATTGGCTTCATCTCCGCACATGTCATGTAGGCTACGCCTTTGTTCCTCCCAGACTTCTGTGCCCCATGTAACGCCATGTGCTCACAGCCATTTTATCAATTAAAAACACGCTTCGTTCACGCGAATCACCCCAAACTTTGACTTCGTTCAGAATCGAAGTTCTCCTGAATTTCTAAATGAATTCCACTTCGTTAGAATTAATTCGCCCATCTCTAGCTGTGACCAAGGATGGTGACATCGTCTTCAGACTGCATCAGGAGCTGGAACAGAGCTGCCTTCAGGGGTGCTTAAAATTATTTTTAAAGGGAACCTGTCACATAGATGATGCTCCTCTTCCTGAGGACAGCTCAAGCTAGTGTCAGACATGCTGTTTCCAGCGCTGTGTCACTAAGGCTAGGTTCACACGGCTTAATTGCGGGACGTAATTACGGGGGCAGGTGCGGGGGGCCGGCTTATACGCCGCTGGTAATTCACATGTCAATTATGTCCCCCCTCGGCGTATTCGCCGAGCAAGGAGAGGAGACGTAATCCATAGTTCTCTATGAGAACTGTGGATTACCGTAATGACTGGGACGTTTTCAGCCCATAATTTGCGCACTCCGGCGCGTAATTACGGACTGCAATACGTCCAGTTTTAAGCCGTGTGAACATGGCCTTATTCTGTAAAATACAGTAGTTTTAGAGCATTTACCCCTCAAATCTTATTCATGAGCAGGTGTTAGCCCCGTCCACCAAAGGTTAGCCCCGCCCACTGACAGTTATTCACATGTTTCTACCTACTCAAAGTAAAAGGTTTATCATTTGAGGTGGGCGGGGCTAGCCTCAGGTGGGCGGGGTTTGAAAATAACTGACTCTTTGACTGAAAACTGCAGATTTGAGCACTAAATAATCGAAAACTACAGCATCTTATAGAATAAGGGGCACGGTGCTGGAAACAGCATGTCTGTCACTACCTTGTTCTGTCCTCAGCAAGGGAGGCATAAACTATGTGACAGTTTCTCTTTAAGGCCCCCTGCAGATAATTTTAAAACCAACAGATAACCCTTTTGATATCCAGTGCAAGTGTGGTTACAAAAAGTACCAGATCTATTGCATATTAAAGCTTGTGTTATTAGTGATGCTGAGCTGAGCGATGATGATTTATGTTACACATTTTCCTATTGAAAAATCTGATGACACCACTTTATTAAAAATGAGCTCTAACATGATTGTTTACTAGGCAATATAAAATCTCAAGTAGGGAATTCTGTCTGTCTATTACGTGACAGGCATTTAATTAGAACAGTCAATAAAATGTGTTTGAAGTCCCCTGGAAAACTGTTGGAGCTATGTCTACAATGCAGGTAAATTACTGAGGGAAAAATGTCAGATATGATTTAGTTAGTGGCCAGACAGAGAAACCCCTCCAAGCTACATAATAATCCCAGAAGCATTTGTGAGGAGCTTAATAATGGTGCTTAGCTGACAAAACTAATTTGTACACTTAGATATGCTGAAGGGTTTTGAAGGCTACGTGGAAGGCCCATGAAGAAAAAGGTGGACTGAAATATTAATATGCCTTGTATGAAATTCTAAGGGAGAGGACTAAACTTGTCATATGAAAAATGTCTTGCAGACTTGGTGCCATTTTGCATGCACTTGAAAGGGGGTTGCAGTATTAAGTATTCACACCACTAGGAGACATCAGCAAGAGCCGCATATGACTGTGTGTTCTAAGTGATCTGAAGTGTGTGGCTCACTAATAATGAGGAGATAGATGTATCCTGTCCCTTCTGGCATTATCTGCTGGATATGAAAGTGGAATTCGAGAGATCAAACGTGCGCTGGCCCTTCACCCACAGACAAACAGAAATAGCCAGAAATCACAGGAATGTGCTGCTGCTTCCACAAATCAATGCAGTCATCTATTTGAACCACAGTGTTTCGAAAATGAATGTATTTTAATAAGGCTTTTGTGATAACAGTAAATCAATCACTTGAAATAAAATGCTAATAGAATTACAGCAATCTGTACGGCATTCTAAACAGATTCCTTATGAGTACATTCAGCCTTCAAATTTACTCAGCCCTGGGCTTCCCAAATCTAGTCCAATGCTATATATAATTACAGAAATAGATAACAAATGGTTATAATGTCCTTAGACAAGTAAATATTTAAGCTGATCTGAAGGACAATGGGAAAGTATTGGTAAGAATAATTAGCCAAAATGATTCCGGTCTCCTTGAATGGGTTGTGTTGTAAGGTCAACCCTTCCTTTCTTATGTGCCATTTAAGGATATGGATGTATTTGAGGGGGGTTTCCTGCTGGGGACCCTTATTATACAGTGTAACTGAGCCCGCTTTGGTACAATTGAGCTGTCTATTTATTGAAGACCATTACAACACAAATGTCTGGCAAAGGAGACATTTACAGTCAATGGGGGTCTGTTGGGCGCCATTGGTGTCCATCATGTAATGGATATGACACCTTTGTATCCATCTATTTGTTACTGTGATGGAACAGACAAATGAAAATCACAACACAGGTAAGCCTTAATATTGAAGCTTAAAGGGGTGTCCCCACCATAGACTTCAATGCCATTAAAGCCTGATGGGTGCATGTCAAACCTCTGAGACCTGCACCTATCTGTTGAATGGGCCTTCAAAAATATAAGCTCAGAATGAAGAGCTGATTGCACTTGAGAACAACTCTCTATTCTGCTATATGGAAGTTCTGAGAAGAGCTGAACACACCACTCGCCTAGTACTCAGAACGGCCATAGAACAGAATGAAGAGTCATACACAAATGTGAGCAGCTCTCCATTCTGAGCCAATGCTTTTGGGGGCCTGTTCCCAAGATAGTTGAAGGTCCGAGAAGTGGAACATGCACCTATTGTATCATATTTTAATATGCCATCATAATCTATGGGGGAAACCTAACTTTAATTATGAAATGGTTTGTCTGATAAGAAAACCCTTTCTTATAGTCTTGGTGGATAATCGTATTGCTATATATGTAACATACAATGCAGCAAGACTTTTCATTTGGGGAATGGCTATGGTAAATCTGTGTGATTTGTCTGAAAACAAAATGCTGACATCTTTGTGTCCAGGGCTGGCTGAAAATGAATGCCCAGCTGTGAGATGTGATATAAGTCAATATCTATATGATTATATTCAGCTTCTATTTATTTTCCTCAGTGCACGCTCCCTGGTGGCTTTGTAGCTCAGCTCCATTAACCCCTTCCTTTTGTTTACGCCACTTTCGCTTTTTTCCTCCCCTTGTTCCAAGTCCCATAACATTATTTTATTTTTCCATCTACATGGCATGATGAGGGAGTATTTTTTTGTTTGTTTTGCAGGACAAGGTGTAGTTGTCAATGTTACCAGTTTTTGTGGGCTCAAGTGTTTTTTGTTGGGAGGTAAAGTGACCAAAAATATTATGGCTTTCTTTTTTCCTCTGTGGTCTACCATATGGGATAAATAATGTTATAGTGTAACATATCAGAGTTGTATGGACATGCAATTCCAATTGTTTTTTTAAGTGTTATCTAAGTTTTTTTTAATTGTAAATTGACAAAAGGGGGTGTTTTGACATATATATAATATATTTTATATATATTATATTATATATATATTATATATATATATATATATATACTGTATATATATATGTATATATACAGTATATATATATATATATATATTTTATATATATATATAAACTTTATTTTTTAATTTGTACTTTTAGTCCTCCTAGAAACAGAGACGATGGGTGGTAGACGAAGGAAGGCATAGGCTCAATTTTCCATTGGGTGGGTGCGTAATGCCTTATTTGCCTAGGGCCCCAGAACACCTTGTCCCAGTCCTGCCTAGAATAGTAGACCATTAGGGCGCATGACTGCTGCCTTAGGCAGGGTGTAATAGGTGTAATAAAATCAGGGGCGTTGCTAGGAACCTAAAACATCCGGGGGCCGGACCCTCTGTGTTATGTTTTGCTAGTAGGACTGGGTCTTTACAGTATTTTTCTCACCACATAGTAAACTACGGCATGCATTTTTACAGAGTAAAGAACATACGTTGCTTTCACTTATTTTACATGTATTCCACAAAGATCCTGTCCATCACCTCAGCAGTGCATGCACAATGTAAATCAGCCATAACATATGTATTTTTTCTAAACCACTCACCTACATATGACAGTGTAATACCCCTGAATATCAATCATACAGTTACCGAATAATACACCTATACTGTACATGGAGCAAATATACCATACATATGATCGTTACTAAAGAAAATCCTACAATACCAAGACCCAATAATATTACTACTTAAGGACCAAATAATACTGCCCGACCATGACCAAATGCGACCACCACATGTGACCATCAGTTGTACACAGGTTTTGCAGACATATATTACCACCACAGTGACCATATCGTAGTAGATACCAGTTGTATGCAGGCTCGGCACACATAAGTGATTATACTGCAGTTACATAGTGACTCAAAGGTTATGACTCCTTTGATGAGAATCCTTCTCTTTCCTTTTTCTTCTCCATCTGGTCCAGACCACCATAATGACTTTTTCTGGCCATGACTCGTCTCTTCAGAATTTACCACACAACAATTTTAGAATCCTCACTTTTCCAGCACCTATATACCTACTGGGGGATTTATATAGCTTCCTACCTAATGGCGGTTTATACAGGAAAGACTGTTGACGCCCCATCCCAACAGCAATCTGCATTCCTGCATTCCTGCATTCCTATGATAGGAAAGCCTGGGGCTTGCTGTGGGGATGTGGAGACAGCCATTGTTCCAATATGGGCCCCCTTTAGTTAGGGAGCTATATAGACCCCCTAATACATATGTATATAGGTCTCCTAATTAGGTAGGTATGTATATAGCCCCTTGATAGGTAGGTTTAGAAGTCCCATTAGTAGTTAGGTAGAAATATAGGTACCCTTGGTAGATATACCCCTCAGTACATAGAAAGGTATATATGGCCCCCTGTAGGAAGTTTCTATAATCCCCCACAGTAGAAATGTAGGTATAGTATGTAAGTAGGTACACAGGGGCCGCAGTAGGTAGGTCTACAGCCACTTTCAGTAGATACTAAAGTTTATAGTGCCCCCAGTATGTAGGTAAACAGTTCGCTTCGGTTGGAAGGTATATATACTATCCTAGTAGACAGGTAGGTATATAGGTCCCTAGAAGGTTGTAAGATATATAGATGTTATTGGCACCCCCAATAGGCAGATATAGATGGCCCTATTTAGGTTATAGGGCCCCCTAGTATGTAGATAGCTATAGCTGTCCCCATGTAGGTAATAGATCCCCTCAGTATATAGGTAGATATATCTGTCCCCCCAGTATATAGGTAAATATAGATGTTTCCCAGTAGGTAATAGGAACAATCGATATATATTTCACTCTGTTGTGCCTATATATTATCTTTGATGTACAACAATTTCATAAAGGGATATAACAGAATATTAATAGGGTGAGCCTCTCTATGGTAGGGCCGACCCTTTTGGGACGACTACCCTGCCTGAATTAGGTTCATTGTAGGGCCTTTTCAGGGACAGTCACTACGCCATCTCTATATTGTACTTACAGTGGCGATTATGCTGCATATGAAGGTTTTTAAGACATTTTTATTTTATAAGGTTGAAATAAAAGTTATATTTTAGATTTAGAGTTTGTAGGTTAGACTGCAGTGACTTCAGTAGGTAATAGGGCCTCCCAGTAGGTAAAAGGGCTCCTGCAGTATATGGGTAGATATAGGTGCCCCCTGAGGTAATTGGTCCCTGAGTATGTAGGTAGATATAGCTGTCCCTCTGTATGTAGGTTATAGTTCTCCCCAGTATATAGGTATAGATGTCCCCCAGTAGATAATAGGGCCCACCGTATATATGTAGATATAACTGTCCCTAGTAGGTAGTAGGGTCCCCTAGTATACACACAGATATAGTTGTCCTCCTGTAAGTAGGTAATAGGGCCAGTATAAATGTAAATATAGCTATTTGTTAACCAGTAGGTAATAGGGCCCATAGTATATATGTAAATAAAGCTTTCCCCTAGTTCAGCATGTAGAGGGGTATATGGGAGGCTATTAAAAAAGAAAAACTAAAAGTACTCACCTGTCCCCATTCCCCTGAAGCTCTTGCTCCTATGAGTCCCTGCAGAGGTGGTGTGAAGTCATCATGCTGCGCAAGCGACGTGAGGACATGCTCACGCTGCCTGTTCTGTACACTGCAGAGGGCTGCAAGCCTGTTTACAACCCGCTATAGTACTTTGCATAGCAGGGAGCTCTGGATCTCTGCTCCACAGAAGCATTCAAGTGTATGTGCTCCAGAAGCCCAGAAACCGGCGCTGGACTAGCAATCTGCTCTTTGGGAAGATTGCAGTTTCAGGACGCTAGCATGTTTATGCAGAGCATAGGCCCCGGATAAAACTGGCTAGCGATGCCCCTGACTGAGATGGAAGAACAGGAGACTTTTCGTAGGACTCTAGCGGCAATGACGACTGGTCAGTATCCTACACTTATGTTGATGGGAAGAAAGAGAGGGAGAAGATTGGGGTCCAGAACACACCACACCACCATTTTCCAATTATCTAGATGCCGTGTTTGTGTTTCCCTGAGAATCTAATTGGTTAAATGGCCAGGATTGGGGTTATCACCGATCCTGATTGCTAGCAGTGGGTGTCAACTTTAAATAACAAACAGCATGATGTAAATATATGTCAAACGTACGTAAGTGGTTAAGGCAGTGCTGTGATCTGTGACCAAAGTTTAACTACAGTGCTACAGGGAGTCTGAGGTAGTCTGAGACACACCCCTTGTCTTATTATTGGTTTATAATGTATCTCTCTCCCCTGCAATTCTTCCTCCCCAGATTGACTGATTTTTATAAACATTAGACTGTTACAGGCGTAAAAAGAAGTCAGTTCAGAATGGGCAGAATAATCTACTAAACTACTAGATAGAAATAAAAGATTGTCAGGTAATTGTCACACTTATATTGAAGGGAAAGAGCAATGGAAAGAGAAAGCCTGAGTCTCTTTTTCAACAATTTCAGCTTATCAGAATAGACATATGTCAAAATGACTTTTCGATAATAATTTCAGCAGATAGACTTCTATATAGATTTGAATTCTGTACACAATTGTGTGCATTCAGATCCTGCTGCCTTACTCTTATCCATCTGTCACCCACTTCTTGCTGACATACATTTGGTTGGTTAACAAGAAGTAGAGGACAGATGGAGAAAGAGTAAGGCAGCAGAATCTGACTACCCTACGTATGTTTGTTGTCTGTTACCATGAAGACATTTTAAAATGATAGGACTTTTTTAGTCAAAACTATCCTTATTTGCATTTTAATGTTACAGGCACTGGAGCAATAACTCTGGTTGTGAAAATGTACACAGCCTTTAAAATCAGGTAAAAGGGATTATCTTATGGTTTAGGGAATGATCACATCTTTAGCTTCAGCTGTGAAAGTTAAATAATGAACATAGGTCATAACTGACAAGTCTCCGAGCTACTTATGTCACTGTTGGATGCTGTAGAAAGACAGAGATAGGGAATTATTAGATACATTTCCAATAGGCAAAAGGGCTTGGTACATGGCATGTATTGACGTGTTTCTAATGTCAAACAAATCCATTTAGTTTTTTTTGTCTTAAAGGGATTGCTCACCACATTGATTGGCGTTAAACATGTCGACCACGGTAAAGAAAGAATATCACCAAATATATTGCAGTTCTGACTTACCTCCTTTCAGAGTTAGAGCAGTTCTTATCTCTTGCTTTTGTATACAAGATTCCCTAGGTTACTGACCACCTCTTTCTGCTCTCATTGCTGTAGCTGCAGTGACGGACCATACAAAGAAGCTTGTTTATCTATGTTACTGACAAACGTTAACCCTTAAAGGCTCTGTAGTCTTCTGCCCCGCTGTTTAGACCCTTCTGTCACCAATGTCCCTCTTACAGGCTCAGCTAGGAATAGCAGAGCTGATATGCCAATCACTGTGGAACCACCCACCGCCTGACCAGGAAGTGGGAGCCTGAAGCTGGCTGTGAAGAGCAGGCTCTGTGAAAAAGCACGGTGAGAATACCCCTCTAAGGATGTTCTCATAGAAAAAAAAACACTAAATGGACGTCAAGCATGAAAACTTTTGTTTTAAGAAAAAGAGTACTTAATGTATATTACTAAAAGTAATTTGTAAGTGTGAATCTGGAATCACACATGATGTTTTGTAAAAGTTTTCTAGGCATTTTTTTTTTTAATCCAAAGCAAGACCTGATGGTGAATACACATGTTGGGTCTTTCCTATTGGAAAAATTTGATTTGTAATCCTCAGCAGAAATCCAAGGCGATATCTTGCTGCCACAATTTTTTATCTTTTCTAAAGGTGATTTTCACGTCTGATTTGGACACAGGTTAGCCCTATATAAATGAGGCTAACCTGCATCACTCCTACTGAAGCAAAATCCAAGGAGACTCCTCTTCGAAGAATGGAGGTGTCCATTCTTTGTTTTACGCACCACAGATTTGAAATCTGTGGTGTGGAAAATCTGTGCTGTAGTTCATAATTTGTGCAGACTGCTCATTGAAAAGGATGGGAGTCAGTTTGCTGAAGGTTTCTTACTTGAAATTCAATATGTCAAATTCCACATTAAAATCCGTCATGTGAGCAAGGTATCAACCACTTAATGCCGCAGCAATTTTTGCTTATGCTGCATTTGTTTTTTTTTCCCCCAACTTCCAAGTTTTTTACTTTTGCATCTATAGTGATGTATGAGGGCTTGCTTTTTGGTGGGACAAAATGTACTTTTTAACAATGCCACTGACTGTACCATATAATGTACTAGAGAACTAAAAGAAAAAAAAAGTATTGGTGTGGAACGTTAAATAAAGCACAATTGTGTCATTTTTGTAGAAAGTTTGGGCGACATCTATGAATTCGTATGCGCCATTTTTGTAACTTGGCACAGACACGCCAGTTCTTAATAGATCTAGAGGAGTGTATAATACGACAGTATGAATGAAAGTGTTATGCATCAAACAATTTTGCCGCATAACACTCAAAATTGGCGAATAGAGTGATATGCGCCAAACTTTGTATGGCAGTTTTGAACCAAACTTTGCTGCATTAAAATGTGTTGTCAGGGGCACACATTTCACCAAGTTTGGCCGCATGCCTGTTCATACGTCTATAGAACTAGCAATATACGGCAAAAAATGGCAAAAGCAAATTCATAGATGTCATCCTTTGTTTTTATGGAGTTTACTATTCAGTACAAATAACGTTATCTGTATTCTGCAGGTCAGTACGATTAGGCCATGTTCACACGGCTTAATTGCGGGGCGTAACTACGCCCCGCAATTACGCCTTGTGGATGGGGGCGGGGGGCCGGCACCTCGCCGGCCCATAGACTATTATTACTAGTGGCGCGGATACGCCGCTAGTAAATGACATGTCACTTCTCTCCCCCCGCGGCGGATTCGCCGAGCGGGGATAGGAGATGTAATCCATAGTTCTCTATGGGAACCGTGGATTACCGTAATGACTGGGCCGTATTTCAGCCCGTAATTTGCGCAGTACGCCACGAATTACGGACTGAAATACGTGCCCAAATAAGCCGTGTGAACATAGCCTTATGGTAATCCCAAATTCTTAGAGTTTCTGTTCTGCTTTTGTACTTATAATAAATAAATACATAAATATAAATATCTAACTTGAACCTAGGCAAAGAACAGAACCTAAGAGAGACATGTATGTACATTGGTGCTGACAGGCCAGTTATAAATAGCTGTAAGGCAGAGTAGAATGCGCCAGAATATATGAACCTGTTCTTCTGCAGATCATACATACAGGCACAGTCTATTGCCAAAACGACAAGTCTGGCTCAGGCACCACCTTTAACCTGGTCTGGCTGTTCTGTTATGCACCTAAGTTTAGCATCAAAAAATCATAAATGTGTCTACTTCTATGAATGTGCTGTGACACCACCAGAACACCCCTAATCTTTGGCGCCTTAAAAAGTGTCTTTGGCGCATTACACAGGCACTTATCCTGACAAAGTTTGGAGTGCGCCTGTTCATACATTCTTTTTGGCTCAAAGTACACCAAAGTACATGCAGCCCCGTTCATACATGTGAGGATTTTTGTGGACTGAAGTGTAGTTTCTGTTGGTACCATTTTGGAATGTATGCAGCATTTTAATCACTTTTTATTCCAATTTTTTTAGATCAGAAGTGACCAAAATAATGCAATATTGGCATTGGGTAATTTTTTTTCTATGGTGTTCACCATACGGGATAAATGATATGATATTTCAATAGTTCTGTGGACATTCCAGTTGTTAAGTGTTATGTGTAACTTTTTCCTTTATTATTTTATTTGTAAAATGAATAAAAGAGGTTTTTTTAACTTGCAATTTTAAATTTTTTTTATATTTTTAAAACCCTTTTTTCTTGCTGGTATTTTTAGTTTAATTTATTTTTAGTGGAAGCGATTTCTTGCACACTGTTTTGAAATAATAATATAATGCAGAACAGATTTACAACAATGGCACATAATTTGCCTCCCCCCGCACCATTATGGCAGGATGTCATAAGAGTAGAAAAATGGCAGCCATGGATGTCCCCGACTGCCATGAAAACTGATTGGCCTCCTGTGGTATGCAGCACCATTTCTAAATCCATTAGATTCTGTGGACATGCCTGCAGTGGCACCTAATGAGTTAAAAGATTGGGATTGAAGCAGGCCTTAGGGTGCTTTCACACAGCGCAGTTTTGGTGCAGTTTTAACTGTGCTCCAAATAAACTGCCTTTATTACCAGCAAGCATCTTTCAGATGTCTAAATTGTTCAGAAAGGTGTTTCAAGTAAGTAATCAATTTCTTTGAAGAGTTGAGGATTACAAACACACTAACTGATTACTCACTTTCCAAACAGTTTAGAAAAGTGAAAGAAGCTTGATAGTAATAATGCAGTTTAATTGGAGAGCAGTTAAAACTACACCAAAACTGCACTGTGTGAAAGCACCCTTAATCCTTGCCACTATCAGCAGGTCCAGGTTTCTAATTAACAGCTGTTACCTGCCACCTGTGGAGTGGGCTCAGCGAGTAAGCCCTATTTTATACACCCTTACCACTGAATGATATATGTTATGCGTCGGTTAGGGGTTAAAGAAAGACTGATACTTCTCCTCAACTGCGCATCCACTCCTGTTTTGGGCTCAAAAAAGGCCACCAAAATTGCTTTGAGGCTTATATAACACAGGTAGGGAGACATGTATGAAAAGTGTCTAGGTGTAAGACTTTCTTTGTTGCCCATAGGAACCAAACAGAGCGTCCCTTTTATTTCATATAGTGC
The DNA here is from genome assembly GCA_025379985.1 of Phyllomedusa bahiana. Lineage (NCBI taxonomy): Eukaryota > Metazoa > Chordata > Amphibia > Anura > Hylidae > Phyllomedusa > Phyllomedusa bahiana. Next base: position 126,162 of record JAODAL010007066.1, read on the forward strand.
TGTGAAAAAAATTAAAGGGGCACTCTAGTTGCTGTGGGCAACAAGGAAAGTCTTCGAACTAGACAGTATTCATACTTGTGGCCCATAGTTTTTGTGGCAGTTTGTGTGACAATTTTTGAGCCAAAATTTGTTTTTCTGCAATATTCATATCTAACTTTGGCTTAAAATACTGTAGCATTTGATACAACTCAAAGTGCATCAGCCTAAGACTAGAATCACATATGCAGTTTATGTCGCAGTTCTGATGTAGAAGCTTGAACCTACATAAGGAGTGGATCCAAGGAAGAGTTTTAATAAAAGAGTGATCCTGCTCTTTTGTCTTAATTGATGTGCTGGGCTCAAAAAACTGCCACTTGTAAAGTTCTAGCTTAGAGGGGTTTTACCGGTTTAAGGAAAATGTCGACTGATCATAAAATAATAAAAAGTTCTGCAACTTTCTGATTTACTGTGTTTCAATACCCAATTGTTTGCAAGCTATATGCTTACTTTGGTGAATGGGAGAAATTATTGTTTGCATTCGATGACTGAAAATCCCTACAGATATAATGCTGAAAGCCTGGGAAAATGATATCAGGTCTAGACAATACTCCAAGAGCTAAATACATCAGCAACACAAAACTCTTGCCTGTCTAATAGATCATTGTAGATAAAATAAAATAGCCTGGAGTCCATGTTGTTTAGCTCCCAGGGTTGCCTTGACTGGATGTTATTGTAACAAACTCTCAGCATTAGGTCGGGATGGGGTTTGAGCCTTGGTATATAAGCAAGAATGTTTTCTTTTACTCTCGGCAAAAAGAAATCTTGAAAATGGTGAAGACCAGGAGAGACATAGTATTGCATAGTGCTCATTCAAATGAAGTATGGTCAACAGTAGGCCTTGGCAGACTCATGATTTCCCTAATGTGTTATGTGTCTATACTACTGTGTTTCAGACTATTTTTGTACTTCTTCTCCAGTCATAGTCAGTCCTAGGTATACTGTATTTAAATGCTTTTTCTTGAGTACGAGAATAATCATCTGTACCATATTGTAACTACTTACTGATAGCATGTAATTTTAATTTGTCTACATTTATATTGAGTCTGGCTAGGTAAACTGAGAAATTATCATAATTAGTGTTGTACTTCGGATATGAATCAAAGTCAGATTCCACAAATATCTGATCACTATGGCCAGGGTAACCTGAAGGGCATGGTAATTTGGTCAGTTTTTCAGATGCTTTGCAGTTTTAGAAACCGTCTGAGAACCGACATGCAATGCTCCCCATAGACTTTAATAGAAAACCCATTCAGCAGTCCACACTGCGAGGATTTACCGCTGGACAGTTTTTGATACCGCCGCCATTCCTAAAAACTTAGAACATGTTCATTCTTCCACCCAGTTTTCGGGCAGAACATGAACATGTTGGGTGTGAAGGGGGGACAGCTTGAATCTGCAAACCGTGGAAAAAGCCATCCCTCTGCGTGCCAAAAAAGACAAAATACCGGTAGGAAAATCCAACCGGTATTTTGCCTTTGCCGCGTGAACGCACCCGAAAAGATTTTTGGTGAAAATAGATAAACAAATGACTGTAACCATAACTTGTAAATTGGAGTCTGTTAAGTTTTTAAATGGTTTGTAGGACAAAACTCATCAATCCCTGTTACCTCCAGTTTTGCAGGACTTGCACTCTGATGTCTCATTAGACGTCACTTCCAGTCCAGCATTGATTGACATCAAAGCATAGGACAAGAGCCGTCAGGGACCAGAGGTGATAGGGAATGGTAAATCAAGTCCTGTATACCAGTTAAAAAACCCTACCCATAACGCCAGTTTAGGGTTAGGGTAATGGTTACAGTCAGGATTGGGACTAGGTTCAGGGTTAGAGTCAGAATTAAAAAAATTGGGTTTGGTAAATTCTTAACCTTAATTTTTTCACAAATTCGGTCAAACTGATGAGAAACCGAACAGGAACACTAATCCAAATGAATTACTTTGTTTACTATGACATAGTGACATAATTTTAAATTGTGTATGATTGGCCTTTTGTGTTTTCATTTGCTTAAGTTTCTGCCATTTATTTACAATGGATCAAGTTCCAAATAGCAAATGTATTCAAATAAAGATCAGAATAGTATAAAGTC
>JAODAL010007067.1:0-128282 GCA_025379985.1 Phyllomedusa bahiana
TGGGAAATCCCATAGAAAAGAATGGAAACACGGACCCCCCTTACGGGGAACCCATGGAACAGAATGGAACACAGTGCTCCCCCCTTACGGGAACCCCCATAGAAGAATGGAGAACCAGCCTCCCCTTACTGGGAACCCCCCATGAACAAATGGAGAACACAGGCTCCCCAACGGAAAACTCATAGAGGAGAAGGAGAACACAGGCCCCCCGTACTGGGAACTCCCCAATAACAAAGGAAACAACCGTTTCCCTTACGGGGAAACCCCCATAGAAAGAATGGAGAACACACGCTCCCCCGGGGACTAAAGGGAACTCCCATAAAAACAAAATGGAGAACCAGCGCTCCCCTGTACTAGGAACTCCCAAGAACAGAAGGGAGAACAAAACCCACTCCCCTATGCTAGGAAACTCCCAAAAGGAAATGGAAACACAGCGCTCCCCTGTACTGGGAACTCCCATAGAAAAGAATGGAGAACACAGCGCTCCCCTGTACTGGGAACGGTCATAAACTAGAATGTATGTTTTTTTTTGTATATGCGATGTATGTAACTACCCTGCTGTCACACATCGTTTTTGAGAGATCACATTTGTTATGGGTTTTTTTTTTTTTTGTTTGTTGCTGTTGTTGCTTTTACATGTTTATATTTGATGCAAAAATACTTATGAATCATAAAAAGCACTGCAAACAATGCTTGTATCTTTCTGATGTTTTTTCATGTTTTATTGTGTTTTTTGGGTCAGTAGCAATTTTGGATACTGTAAATTTTTTTCCTGTTTTTCTCCAATGTGTTTTTTTATTGCTTTTAAAAATGCAAATGTGTGCTGCTTTTTTGGTTGCATTTTTTGGAGATTTGTAATTTCATTCTATAAATCCTTGAAAGAGAAATTATTAAAGCTAATAATTTATGATGCATCGGATTTATTATTGGAGGAACACAATCGAAAAATTGCACCAAAAAAAGAATTTATTTAAAGACCTAGCCCCTTGTTTTTGAATCGCTATCCTCCAGAATTGTGTGGCAAGTGTGTAATTGCTTGTGCCATGCTTACCGTTTATTTTGTTTTTTTCCAAGCGAACGGGGCTTTGCTGGAAAGGAGCTGGCAGCGACGCGGATTAGAAGACGGCTGCACAGGTCAGTTATGTTTAGTTTTCTATTTTTAGCACCAACTGACTCGAAGAAATGTTTTTTTTTTTTCCTTAAAGGAGTTGTCTCACTACAAGGATTGTTTTTTATGTTAAAGATCTTGCAAAAACAAGTCACTTAGTCCATTAACCATGACCTCCCATTAATACCCTCTTGAAATGGGCTGCATTAGCTCCTCAGGTCGCTATAGCTACAGTCCTGTTTGATGTCTCCTGATAGGATGCCAGTGGTGGTTGCTCTAGCTACAGACCTTGTGTCTGCAGGCCAGTAGTAGCCAGTAAACACACCCTTGAATTAAAAAATGAAACTGAGAAAATAGGACTGAGGGTAGATGAATTGATCTAGTGAGACAATCCCTTTTAAGGGTTATTCTCCCCTTGTTGATTTACAGAGTCACAGCTTCAGGTTCGCACTTTCTGTTCAGGTTCTATAGCAGGGGGCTGATATTTCAACTCTGCTATTAATAGGTGAACCTGCTAGAGGGACTTTGGTGATGGAGAAGTCTTAAATACAGCACCCAAGGCTTTCGAGGTCTAAACGGTTTAAGTTTGTCAGTAAGAAATTTAAACTAGCTCTTGTGATGCTGATAAGACACAGCATTGAGTAATGTCATCATCCCAACTATTGCTAGAGCAGAGAGAGGTAGTCGATAACCTAGGAAACTTTCTGCAATCAGAAGTGGTCTAACTCTGAAAAGAAGCAAAATTTGAACAGCATTGTATTTTTTAAGGACCTTTATCTCTACCTACATGTTTAACTACTTCAGGACACTGGACATAAACCTACGTCACAGTGTTGGTAAGGGGCTTTGTAGTGGAATTGTGCCGCAATCCCGGTTTTAGTACAGGTGACAGCAGTCCCCACGCGAAGTGGGTGGCCGGCCCACCGCAAAACGATGTTGGCCTAAATAAAAAAATGTTGGGACGTCTGCACGAACACCCCATGGGGCCCGGGTAGCCTTAAATGGCAGCGGAAGCTCTTAAGGGGTTTAATTTCACCAGTTTTTTATATTGTCAGGCAAAATTTTTTGTTTTTCCCCTTTTAAATGAATTTTATTTTCAGACCCCCTTTGGCCATTGAACATTGTCTTTTATGGGGTTGGTTTCCTTATAAATAATTCCCTTTGTGTTTTTAAATTCTTTAATTTTAATAACTTTAAATTAATTCAAGGAATAATGGGGTTTAAGATAATATTTTATGTTTAAGGTGTTTCAATTAAAACCCATTGTCCTTCAGCCACTAAAATTGGCCAACCAAGTCCATCGGTGTTATTAGAAAAAGGTTGTTGGTCAAAATTGGCAAATGTTTGGATTTGGTCCCATATGTTGTTGCACTGTTTTGCACATGTTTTGCACCTTTCATGTCTGGTGCTGCTGGAAATGTATCAACCTGTATAATGCAGAGGACACATTATTTCTTTCAAAAAGTGAACGTGTTAAAAAATGTTTTAAAAAAAACCCCCAGCATTTCACATTTTTACTCGCATTGAATTTTTTGGCCCTTTCAGAGTATATTCTATGGTAGGGTAAATAAAAGCATTAGAAAGTAAATATTGTCCTGCAAAAGAAAAGCCCTAATCTGTATGTGGAGAATGTGGAGAAATCAAAAAGTTGTGGCTCTGGGAAGTCGGGGAAGAATTACCGAATGTGTCAGTCCATCGCCCCCACCCCCGCCTGAAAAATGCAAGGTCTTTCAAGGGTTCAAGCTGATCATTGTGGTGAGAATGCCCCTTTAATAGTCACCCCTTGTAAAAGTTCACTAGTTGTAAAAACAGTCGAGACATGCTTATTAGCCACAAAATATGTTTTTGAATTTTAGACACAATTCAAGCTGTGATGGCATTGACCTTTATTTTGTGTAACAATGGATTTGATAAGATTCTCTGCAGCTTGCTCATAAACCCAAAATTATTTTTCATGCACGAAAATGGAAGCGCTTCACAGATTCAGACATGTAACCTTTAAAATGGTATGGGATATTTGAATTTGCATTTGTGCAGCTTTTACTTTCGTTCGGTAAATTTGTGACTAAAAGTAATGGAGATGCAGATGGAGCAGAAAGAAACGTGACAGATACCGCTGCATGATTTAATAGCATAGAAAGTTCTCTGTACTTTTTTCAATGAATTTTCTTGAGATCTGAAGACCAATAACATGGAAATGTGTTATATTTGGGTTAAGCGAAACTTTGCTCCATCTGTATGAGGTGGAGAATTATCAGTCTTTTGTGCCTTTTAAGGGGTTGTCTCGCTCCTGCATTTGGCGGCCTTTTGTGCTGTTTGCCAAGCAGAGATTGTGAACTGGAGGGGTGTTTTTCTGTTCCTAGCAGGGAGTATCTTCACTCTCTGTAGACATGCCCCACATTGTGCACCTGCTGATTCATTCTGTGTGATCTGAGGAAAGGGAGAGGTTCTTAGCTGCCTGGAACTAAGGCTATGTGCAACCAGCAAAAGACAAAATTCTGTCCAAAATACTTTGGCATTTCATTATTTGCTGCCTAGACATAGGCCAAGGAATCATTGGAAGTGAAAAGCTAAGCGTAACTCAATAGTGTATATCAAAAATTTTTGCCCTCTCTACATACTTTGTAACTAGAATGGGCATTTGATATTCAGGGCTCTGGGAAAGATGGGTGATTTGTTTCTATGTGTCTCTCACATAGTGAGATATCCTGCCGATAATGACATCTCTGACCTCTACAGATCTGCTGCACAAAACTATATGCTGTATCTGTTTGTGTTTCCTTGGGACTGCACATCTGTGTCACAAGTGGTTTATGTGGGACAGTGCATCTGTCTCTTAAAAGTTTTTTACGTGGGCCAGCACAGTATAGTGATGTTCTCGATTTGTGATTTATGTGGGACTGCGCCTCTGCGTCACAAAAGGGATGTATGTGGGACTGCACAGTACAGCTGTGCTCCCTGCTTGTAATTTACATGGGAGTGCGTATCTGTGTCCCAAAACGGTTTTATGTGGGACTGCGCATCTGTGTCACAAAAAGTGTATTATGTGGGACTGCATAGTACAGATGTGTTCTCTCTGTATGGAATTTAAGTTGGATCGGACATATGAGTCCCAAGTCATTTATGTCGGACTGCATAGTACAGCGGTGTTCTCTCTCTGTGATTTATGTGGGACTGCGTATCTGAGTCACAAAAGTGATTTACGTGGAACTGTACAGAACACCTGTGTTCTGTCTGTGATTGATGTGGGACTGAGCATTTGTCTCACAAGTGATTTATGTGGGATTTCGCATCTGTGTCAGATGTTTTTGGGGACAAAATGGCCAGGAAGTTGGAGAAGTATTAAAACTAGGGACGGTGGGGTAGGGTAAACATGTATGCATTTTTTTTGCATATAGTCGAATATTGTTTTGTGTGCCAGATTTGAGTGTTCATATTGCCATTTTGAGACAACATGTCACGTTTACATATTAATGTGCATGTATGTTTCTCAATTCTCTATGCAGCCAGTGTATTGCTTGAGTACGTTACAGTTTGGTATTTCTTCACATTTGAATATTGATCTGCCTCAGCTGCACCTGATTCGATGATATTGTATTCTTCTTTTTGACTTGTACTCAACTATATCAATATGGACCCTTAACCTTATGCCCTGACAAAACTGTAGTTATCAGCGCTATGTGTGGGACATTGTTTTCTTCCCATTTGGTTGCGTATGTGCAATCTATTAGGTGTTATCCTATACTCTTTTCATAGTCCCTGTTAAGAGCTACTTTTATCTTGGGTAAATTTGTCTGGTTGCCAGTGTGCAATTGTTTGGACCCAATTCTATGTACTTTTGGCACTTTTTGTCATTGTCTTTTTAAGTGGACTGTTGTAATAATAAAATGTTTTGTTTTGTTTTTTTCCAATATGTCTATTTTCCGATTGCTCTTATTGTGTTTATGTTACCTAACAGGCATAAAATAAGTCTTTGCTATATATTTGTTGATTGTCCATATGGGTTGCAATTAGAGATGGGCGATTCGATTCTAACGAAGTAGAATTTGTTTAGAATTTCTGGGAATCTTCGGTTATGCACGAAGCCGAAGTTTATGGTACATTGCGGGAACAAAGCATCTATTTTTTGTAAAATGGCCACGAGTACATGGCGTGACATGGGGCAGAGAATTGTGGGAGGAAGAAAGGAACACCCTCAATGACATGTGCAGACATGAAGCCAAGCAGCGACCGGCGGCCTTCTGTGATGCCACAACCCTATAAATACGGACGGCATCTTAAATTCTCGCACTTCTCACTGTGTGTCCTGTCATCTTGCAGCTGCTGCACTATATTGCGCTCTTTAGCAAAGAAACTTGTTTTTTCAGCTACTGGAGTTAAATAATTTCAGAAGTGTGTGTCATATCCACACTTGTTACTCAACCAGCGTTGTTATTTGGTTTTAGTTTGTGGGGTATTCTCCCTTAAGTCCAGGGTGGGTGTACTTCTGTCCCATATATGCCTCCATTACATCTGGTTTTTCTGTAGGGTATTTCATTCCCAAGGCTTAATTTAACCTCTTCATTGTGGGGTAATTTGGACTAAAATACAGGGTGTCTCTATTTATCGGTCCCATATACGTCTAAATTACATCTGGTTGTTCTGTACCGTATTTCATATCCAAGGCTTAATGTAACCTTTTGATTGTGGGGTAATTTGGACTAAAATACAGGGTGTCTATTTTTTGGTTCCATATATGCCAAATTTACATCTGGTTTTTCTGTAGGGTACTTCCTCCCCAAGGCTTAATCTAATTTTTGGATCAAACAGTATGTCAGACAGAGAGGTGGCAGGCTCTTCACATGTGAAATGCAGTGGCACAACGGTTCCTGGACCAGGCACAGGTGGCAGCACAGTAAGGGGACGTCGCAGCAGGGGTGACTCAATGAGGCCAGAACTGCCGGTGTCATCTAACGACCGTGTGTTGTTCAGCAACCCAAGGGTTATTGATTGGTTGACTAGGTCATCCACTTCCTCCCAGATGACATCTGACAACCCTAGCCAAGAGTCGGTGGGGACGTCAGACACAACCCTTAGTTGGCATGGCCCAGGAGCGGGTCAGCGGCGTTCACCTGTCGTCAACCCGCCTCTGTCCCGTTTGGTTACTTCATCCCGAGATCTAGTATGTGCTCTGGGTTCAGCGCCACTATACAGCGAAGACGAACTCTTTGAGGACAGTTAGCAGCTACGTGGCAGCGAAGAGGTGTGGCAGACATCCGCTGCTTCTTGCAGTAGGCGGGAAAGTAGTGATGTGGAGAGTGGCACGGTAGGTTATGTTGCATGCAGTCAGGCTCCGCATACTGAGACCATTGAGGAGAATAGCAGTGACGGGCAAACACAAATAGATGATGATGTAGCCGATGGCACTTGGGAGCCGGGTGAGGCAAGGGCTTCATCATCATCATCGTCAGGAGAAGAGGGCGTCAGCTTGCGCGTCAGGCAGCGGCGCAGCCAGCAAGTGGGTAGTGTGGCCGTGATTAGGGGCGCGTGTGAGGTGGACAAGCGGCCACGGGGTAAAAAACCCGCTTCGCAGGTGCAAGAAAGTATCGGCACAGGGGCTCAGCGAGGCAGCAGCGTTAGCAGTTACTCAGTGCGGAGCGTTGGCGGTAAAATCCGATACTCGGCGGTGTGGCAGTTCTTTGTTAAGACACCGGAGGAGCCGACATGTAATTCTGTGGGCAGAAAGTGAAGCGTGGCCAGAGAGCTAACGTTGGCACCACGGCCCTGCGTCAACACATGCAGCGTCACCAACCGGTGGCCTGGGAGAAACGTGGCTCAGATGTGGTGGTCCATCCTGCTGCCGCCGCAGCTGCAGCACGCATGCCATTCCAGCCAGTCAAGACTCCACCACCTCTGCAGAAGGGAGCTGTTTGTCTTTCCCATCATCTCCCGGTCCACATGCTCCTGCTCCTCGCTACTCATGGCACCAGCAGTCGTTCATTGAGGCGATTGCAAAGAGACAACAGTAGGGCGCCCCAAACCATCCTAAGGTGCAGCAGCTGACCGTGCTCCTGTCCAAGTGGTAGTACGCAGTCCTCCTTTACAAGTGGTGGACTCTGCACCATTCAGAGAACTAATGGTTATGTTCTTCTTTGTGATTTCTCTTTGACTATATCATATGCATTTATTGGAACTAATATTACTTCTGATGAAGTTGTTGTTACCAGCGATATGCTGGGGGCTTTTTCTTTTTAAGTGTTTATGTCATCATTTTAAGCATCATTATCCAATGTATTGTTACAAGCTACTTTTATCATGTGGCATATTTGTCTGCATGTGCATTATATTTGGTACTATTTTATATTGTTTGGGCAGTTTTCTTTCTAAATTAATTTGATCCTGTTGTGAATTTGTCTGGTTTTGCGTGTGCAATATGTCGGGTACAGTTTGAAATTGTTTAGGCAGTTCATGTCATTGTCTTTCCAACTTGTAAAAATTGTTGTAAGATATGTATTATCATTTATTCTTAAATTCCACTTATTGTGTATATGTAGCCTAATAGCTGGAATATAAATATATATCTTGTATTTATTGATTATGCATGTGGTTGCAGCATAAGGTTTTGTGATTTTCTTTTCCGTGCATGTGTGTTGCATGATATTGATTGCTGTGCAGTAATGTTACTTTGGATAGACTTTATTTCGATATGATCGCTGTTATTGTCGCCCAAGTATGTGATTTACTAATCATGATGCTTGGCTTTTGCGGCAAGAATTTACATCATAATTGCATATATGTGAACATATTCATGAACTAAATCGCAACATCCAGATGGAATGAGTGTATTCTGATTGTCTTTACTATGTATCCGGTTTTGTTCTGTTTGACTGCTAGGCAGTAATCCTAATTTTTGGGTCTTTAAATTGTTTTCATAGCGCATGTGTACTTCACTAGCGTCATTCTTGTCGCGCAATGTAATTTGATAATTTTTATGTTCTACCAAGTGTTCTTGTTATTTTTACTGTGATTTTCTGCATGCAGTGACAATATATTGTCTCTGTATGTCATATTTGAGTTATTTAATATTGATTTCTCTCCTTTACCTATTACTGTGCATGGTAATGTTGTATTATTTTATGCTTTTTTCTACATTGGTCTTTAAACTGACATTAGTTGAACTTGGCGAGAAGGTATTGTATTATTTTAGTTGATTTGTATTTGACCATATAAATATGTACTTGAGACTCTTTACCGTACCTACAATGAAGCTGGAGTTTATAGCGATCGATACTTGGGGTGCATTTTGTCCCAGTTCCATTCTTTTACTTCAGGTGTGATCTTGTACTATGTTTTATTGGTTTTATATGGATTATTGTGCTCTGTTATCTTTGTAAGTGTTAGCATACATGTTTATCAGAGATCAAAAGAAAAAATTCCTAAAACAATAATCTTTAATAGATATGCATTCAAATAATTTATCCTTTCTATAATGTCCTCACACATATAGCCACTATCCATTTGTGCAACTGTATAGAGTACCTGGTGTATATCAATACCAAAGTACAAAAGTAAATGAACAATGTCTAGCTATCACAGCGATAAAAGACACTGTGCACAATATACATATTAGTAGGGAAAGGTGCCCTTATAATAGGGAGGAGGTTGAGGTCAAAAACTCACGATTCTGAAGATTCTGTCACAGTAGATTCCGTTGCCCCATTGGACCAGTATGTACCATATTCCAAAAAAGCACTATCACTCTACTGGTCCTATCCAGATAGAGCACTCGCCCTGAAAAGGGAGACCCCACCTCTCGACGACTCCCCCTAATTAAGGAAATTATATAGTTGCTGAAATAAAGAACACAGACGTAAATCCTGACGCGTTTCCCCAAGGTATGGTTCATCAGGGGACAATTATTGTACATCTGCGATGAGAGATGATGGTCCAGGTGATGGCATGATGAGGCCATAAGTAAGTGCCAGAAGTATAACACTTAAATATCCACCCCTATTGACCAAATGAGCTCCTCAGCCAATCCTATCCCGCTTTACTCACCCATGACATGGGAATGATGTCCTTACACATGCGCAATGGCAAAAAGGAGATGCTAAACACCGCATTTTCCGCCCGCCTCCCGTTCCGCCAAACCGGAAGTGACACAGCAGAAGTGACCAAACGAAAGTCACTAACTTTAGCACGTTGCGCCCCAACTAGGAGCTAGACTGGCAACAGAGCGCACCCACACATGCGCTCCAGTCCCCACCGTGCAATCAGTAGACAAGTGCGTATGCGCCCCACAGATAAGGGTGCACTTGGGTGCTTTAACTGTACAGCTAATACATTAAATGCACTAGCATAATAGGGACCCGAAAAACATGGGGCTTATCATCGAAACTAAATATTGGGTACATAAAGCTACATTTAAAAGTCCAATAAATATGAACTGGCAATATTTAAGGCTGAGTAAGGTCAAGTAATGGGCAATAAGGAAAAATTACCAAAAGATATAAGATATTAAATACTCTGGCAGTATAGATAATAATGAGACTATACCCTACACACGGTACGATATTCTCAACCGGTTACCCTCTCAACAAAATCCAAGAAAAAGGACCAACGAACTGAAATTGTGAAAAATATTATAAGTGTTATAAAAAACAGCCAAATTGCAAATTTTCATTTAGGCCATCGGGGGTCGTAGTGTGTAATTTGAAAATCCACTCAGTTTCTTTTTTGAGTGTGTGAGGCCATTATCTAACGGATAAATTATTGTAATGCATATCTATTAAATATTATTGTTTTAGGAATGTTTTCTTTTGATCTGTGAGAAGGTTTGTTATATATTCCTATTGCTATTTGTTTTTTCTGTGAGTACATACATGTTTATTAACTTCTTTGCACCAATTCCATTGTACTGGGACAACTCTACTTTTGTCGGTGAGGTTATGGTTTCTCTTTTTGCTTATTCTTGCACAGGGAAAGTTAAACCTTTGTAACGTTTATGATGCCCTTTTTAAGTGTTTTAACTAGAGATGGGGGAATTGATTCTAACAAAGTGGAATTAGTTCAGAATGTTAGGAGAAATTGGATTCTGCACGGAGGTGACGTTTATGGTGATTTGTGGGACCAAATTGTCTTTTTTTCTAAAATGGTCATTTGGACTTGGCGTGACATGGGACAGAGAACTATGGGAGGAAGAAAGAAACGTCCTCAATGACATGTGCCGACATGAAACCAATCGGCAACCGGTGGGGTTTGGTGATGTCTCAGTCCTATAAATACGGACGCTATGTTAACTTCTGCAATTGTCAGTGTGTCTCCTGCCACAAGCATCTATCTACTGCAGCACTATATTGCAATCTGTGCGACGCAAACCCTTCTTTTGAGATACTGGGGTGAAAGACCTTCTCAAGTGTGTCATCTACATACCTGTTTCAGAACTAGTGTTTTTTATTCTTTTTTTTTTAGTTTGTGGGGTATTCTCCCTAAAATCCAGGGTGTGTGTATTTCTGCCCCATACACGCCTGAATTTCATCTGGTTCATTCTGTAGGGTATTTGATGTAATACTCCAGGGTCAATTTTTGCTTTTGTGTTGGGGTTTGAGTCAAATATAGGCGTGATTTTGCCCATACCGCCTGAATTTTCATCTGGTTCATTCTGTGGGTATTTGATGTTAAAAACCCGGGTAAATTTTTGCTTTTGTGGGGGTTAATTTGAGTCCAATACAGGGTGTTATTCCTGCCCCATCCACGGCTGGGTTTATTCTGTAGGGTATTTGATTTAATAACCAAGGGTCTATGTCTGTTCTTGTGTGTGGGTTAATTTGAGTCCAATACAGGGTGTGTATTCCTGCACCATCCACGGCTGGTTCATTCTGTAGGGTATTTGATTTAATAACCAAGGGTCTATGTCTGTTCTTGTGTGTGGGTTAATTTGAGTCCAATACAGGGTGTGTATTTGTTCCCCATATATGCCTGAATTCCATCTGGTTCATTCTGTCGGCTATTTGATGTTATACCAAGGGTCAATTTCTCCTCTTGTTTGTGGGGCAATTTGAGTCAAATACAGGGTGTGTATTTATGTTATCCAGACCTTTTTATTAAATAGAGTGTTGTATTGTAAATTTGTGATCAAATAGTCTGTCAGACAGAGAGGTGGCAGGCCCTTCACACGTGAGTGGCAGTGGCACAAACATTCCTGGAGCAGGCCCAGGTCACAGCACAGCAAGGGGACGTCGCAGCAGGGGTCACTCGGTGAGGCCACAACTGCCGCTGTCATCTAGCGGCCGTGTGCTGACCAGCAACCCAAGGGTTCTTGATTGGTTGACTAGGTCATCGACTTCCTCCAAGATAACATCTGACAACCCCAGCCAAGAGTCGGTGGGAACGTCAGACACAACCCTTAGTTGGCATGGCCCGGGAGCAGGTCAGGGGCTTTCATCTTTCACTTTTTTTGCCTCTGTCCCGTTTAGTTCTCTCAGCCCGAGAATTACTATGTGACTTGGGCTCTGCGCCACTATACAGCACGGAAGAACTGTTTGACGATAGTCAGCAACTAGTTGGAAGCGAAGAGGTTGGGTAGAAATCTGTCGTTTCTTGCAGTAGGTGGTCAAGTAGTGATGTGGAGAGTGGCACGGGCGGTTATGTTGCAAGCAGTCAGGCTCTCCATACCGAGACCGTTGAGGAGACTAGCAGTGATTGGCAAATAGTAATCGATGACGATGTAGCCGATGGCACTTTGAAGCCGGGTGCAGCAAGGCTTCATTATTATTGTTGGGAGCAGAGGGTGTCAGCTTGTGTGTCAGGCAGCGGTACCAGTCATTAAGTCGGTAGTGTGGGTGGGAGTCGGCAGGGTGGCAGCAGTGTGAGGTCGGGATCCAAACGGCAATGGGGTAGACCGCTCGTTTCGTAGTTTGAAGAAAGTAGCGGCACAGGGACTCACCGAGGCAGCGGCGGTAGTAGTCTGTCAGCAGGGAGGTTGGTGGTAAAATCACTTTCTCGGCGGTGTGGCAGTTGTTTGCCAAGACAACGGAGGAACCAAATATGTGTATATGTACAATCTGAGGGCAAAAAGTGAAGCGTGGCCAGGGAGCTAACGTTGGCACCAAGGTCCTATGTCTACACACGCAGCGTCACCATCGGGTGGCCTGGGAGAAATGTGTCTCAGATGTGGTGGTCCATCCTCCCTGCTGCAGCGACAGCAGCAGCACCCAGTGGCACACATGCCATTTCAGCCAGTCAAGGCTCCATCACCTCTGCCGAAGGGAGGTGTTTGTTTTTCCCCTCATCTACCGGTCCAGATGCTCCTGCTCCTCGCTACTCATGGCGCCACCAGTCATTCACCGAGGCGATTGCCAAGAGACAGCAGTATGCGTCCAATCATCCTATGGTGCAGAAGCTGATGGTGCTCCTGTCCAAGTTGTTGGTACTGCAGTACCTCCCTTTTCAAGCGATGGACTCTAATGGCCTGTGCCGAGCCGAGGTGGAGAGTCCCAAGCCGTTAATTCTGTGTGAAAAAGGCAGTACTAGTCCTGCATAAATATGTAGTACAAAAGTTGAGTCAGTTCTCGAGCCTATTGTTGTCTTCCAAGGTGCACGGCAGCATGGCGTGTTTGGGGCTGTAAATAGGTTTAGGGCCAAATACATGTCCCTTTTCGGCCCCCTTGGGTGAATGTGCTTTTTGCCGCCCCACCCAAAAACTTTGACAGGAGGGGGGCCCCTTTCTCTTTCAGTTGTCAAATGTTGTTTCCCGTGACAAGGGTTCTCCTCCTCCTCCCCACCCACCACTACCCCAAACCCTTTACAAGTTTTTCTCCCTCCTACCAACTTTTGAAGGGCACAAGGGGGTGTCATTTGGAACCTGGTGAAGGACAACGGGGGAAAAATTTGGGGGTGGTGGAATAGTCTTGTCTACAACCCCCCGGCTCTCCCTGCAAGTTTTGGATCATTTTTCCGCCCCGGTTTCCACAAATTCCCCCTCTACTGAAATACCCCCTTTTCATCATGGGTGGGTTTTCAACATCCCCATTTGGGGTGACCCCATGTCTCCCTTCCCCGCCCCACGTTTTTTCAATTTTAACCCTCCTTCTTGGCCTCTCGCAGTTTATGACTCCCCCCCCACAAGGTTGGGGGAAAATCTCTGGATTGGTCTTTTGTCATTTTTCCTCCCAAATTTTAACTTTATAAATTTTCCTTATGTTCTCTAAACCACAACCTTTTTTTTCTCCTTCTTTTTCCTAATTCTCAGCCTTCTCTGGAAAAAACCCGCTCAAACACACCTGGTCCCCTTAAAAAACAGGAAACTTTACAGACAATATTAAAAACTTCCCCTGGCCCCCTTTTTCCTCCCTTCCTGTCCTGACCAGGCTGTCAAAGTTAAAAATGGAAAATTTTCACAACCAAACCTTTGGGCATGTTGGCCCACTCACACACCCCCCACCCCCCGAGTCAGGGTGGGCCCGGGAGCCTTGGACACACTCAGTCGTTTTTCCAGCGATTTTTTAGGTGTGCCCGAGCGGCTGTGGAAAAATCCAAAACTACCCCAGACTTTCTCCCCCAACCAATTTTCATGGTCCCGGGCCTACCACACTGCCCCTTTCCCGTGCCAAAACCAAAAATATTTCAAACCCCCCCATCTCAACACTTTCACATCAAATTTCCCAAAGCGCTTTTTTGGGCACCCCTTTTTCCCCCCCCTAAGGGCCTAAAACTCAAGGGTCCGGTCCAACCCTTGTTTCTGGGCACCCGGGCCACTCACTTCAACGACAAAATTTTGGTTTTTTCGGCCAAAAAAAACACCTACAATTCCAAAATAATTTCCCCTCCTGTTTTTCCCCCCCTTTTCCCCTAATCTACCTTTAGCCCTTGACCCGACGGGCAGGGGAAAAAGTGTCCCCGGCTTCTTTCCCGTCTGCGCGCCCCCCCCCCATGCTCTACCCACCCCATTCCATCCCACCTCGTTCCCGTCTAAATTTTTTCCCGCGGCTCCCCTCCACCCTTTCTGCCTTTTCTTTAAAACCCCTCTCTTCCACTGGGATCTTTCCATTTTTTTCCTTCAAATAGCCCCTCTAACCCCTTTACTAAAAAAAGCCCTCTTGGAACCCCTCCTGTGCTGCCCAAACTAACGACCAAATCTCTGACCTTTCCCTTTATCGCCCAAACTCCTGGAAGCTTGGTCTACTCTGCCTTAAACGCTCTCTCCCACTAAAATCTCTTCTCGGGCTCTCTGCAATAAAATTTTTCCGGGAAACCCCACACTCCATGGGAAAATGCCCTTTGTTAAAGTTCAAATGATTCTGTGACAGCAAAAACTCCGGGTAATTTTCTCCTTTTGGGGTTCTCTTGGATCTCTCTGCAGCGTTTGACCCCTTTGACACCAATTTTCCTCAGCTGCTCAGACCAAAAGGCTCCAGGGGCCCCCGCTTCCCCGGTTGGTTCGCGCCTACCCTTTTCCCACCCCCTCTTTCAGTGGGCTCTTTTCCCGGGTTTTCCCCTCCTCTCCTCTTCCTCTTCGTTGGATTTTCCTTTAGGGAATTTATTTGAGGTCCCCCTTCCTCTTTTCCCTTGGGATTCAAACCCCCCATTTGGAAAAAACCAAACGTAGATTTGGCTTCCCCGTATCAATTTTTTATCGGATTGGGGCACCCAATTCTAAACCTCCTCCCCTGAATCACTTTCCCGCCCTGCTACAAAACACCCGTGATGGGCTGTCCGCTGTCTTGGGCATCTGTCCTCCCCCTTGAAAAAAAAAACTCACAAGGGGCGAAATTGTTTTCTTTCTGCCATTACTAACCAACCCCCCCTGCTTTTTTCTGTTTCCCGCATGTGGTTAAACCCCCATTTTTTCCTAGGGAGCAGGCCGCTGTCTTGGGGTTTATTAGATTTGTTTTGGGGCCTTTCCCAAAACCCCCCTTTATAAAAAAAACCAACCCCAATTTTGGGTCCTGTCACCCGCACCTCAAGAATTTCTCCAAAAAACGGGGGGGTTTTTCATGTGGAAAAAAACTCAAACTCTCCTTATGTCTTATTCTTTCTGTCTTGAATACTGCAACTCCTTGCTTTTCGGTTTCCTTCTGCAAACTTCCCCTCTCCCAAAAATTTTTCCAGGGAAAGCAGCGCCAGGCTCATCTTTTTTTCCCGCCGGTTTTACTGAGCCTCTAAACCCCGTGGGCAGGGACTGCAATTTGGGTTTCCCCCTCCAGTACAGGGATACAAATATAAAATAAAACTTCACCCATAAAAGCTCTCCCCAAAAACCCGCAACCCCCTAAATCACCCTCCCTCGTCTCTTTCTACCACCCCCAAAAGGGTCTGCCCGGGATATCGGGTTTCACTCACCAAACATCCCAAACCACCCTTTATGCCCGCCTACCAAGGGTTTCACATTGCGGCCCCTAATTCTCTTTGGGAAAAATTGGTTAACCGGGGGGTGATCGGGCACCCTTCCCCAAAACCCCCACCCATTTTTAAAAGGGCCCTGAGAAAATTTTTTTCTCAGCCCGGCCCACCAAGGGTCCCTAATGTGTCTCACCCCATTTGTCACTCCTTAACTAGGGGGACTCAAGGCAATTATTTATATAAGATGTAAGTTGGGTGGGAGGTTCATCCAAATTTTTTCGGTAAAAACCCCCCCCTATGTATGAAAATTCCGGGGCCCTTGTTTAAAATTTGGGACTTCTTACCCTTGTTTTTAAACCCCTACCAAACCTAATAGATTGTTAAGCTCTCACGGAAGGGCCTCACACCCTTTTGTCTCATTCGGGAAAATATTTTAATGTATTTAAAGTTTTTTACGTTTTCCCTTTAAATTTGTAAAGTGCTGCGGAAAAATTTGTTGGCGCTATTTTAAATTTAAAAATGTTATTATTTTATTTTTGGGCTTGCCTGCTGCAGGGTTTCCCTATGTTCAATTGGTTGTAAAAACGGTTTCCCGAAAGTCTTCCCCAAAACCCTCTGCAAAAACATTCTCGAAACGGTATGAAAAATGTGTATGCAATTTATCATTTTTTCCAAAACTAAGCAAAACCTCCTTGGCAACAGTGGCCGAAAAGGGGTCCCCCCCAAATAGGGGTTTATATGGCCCATGGGGATTCCAGGGCCCCCATTCCCGTTTTGGCCGACTGTATGAACAGAGAAAGGCCATTAAAGATTGTTTTGATGATGGGAACGGACAAGGGGTTACTCCCCCCGTGTTAAATTTTTATTTTTAGCCCGTGGCAGCAAAGCGTGATACCCGGGGCCCTTTTTCTCCCATTTTTTAGGAGGGGCCCCCTTAAATTTTTAAATCCCCGGGGATATGGGGTGATTAGTCAAGTGTGGGCTTTATATCGTTTAAATTTAATTTAACCCGATTTTTTTGATTTTTAAACCCGTTTTATTTTATTATGTTACGGTTTTGAAGGGAGGGGAAGGTTTGAGGAGAAAGCTTTGTTAGGGGTCAACCCTGAGAAAGGCAGTGGGTAGACGGGATGCGAGCAGGGGAAAAGGCCCGGGGAGCTTTTGTCAATCCTGTGAAGTATCTGCCCCCCCGCAGGGGGTCAAAAGGGGCAAGGGGGGGAAAAAAAAAAACCCCCAAAAAAAAAAAAAAAAAAAAAAAAAAAAAAAACCCAAACAAAAAAAAAAAAAAAAAAACCCAAAAAAAAAACAAAAAAAAAAAAAAAAAAAAAAAAAAAAAAAAAAAAAAAACAAAAAAACAAAAAAAAAAAAAAAAAAAAAATAAAAAAAAAAATTTTAAAAAAAAAAAAAAAAAAAAAAAAAAAAAAAAAAATTTTCCCCAAAAAAAAAAAAAAAAAAAATTTTTTTTTAATAAAAAAAACCAAAAAAACAAAAAAAAAAAAAAAATTAAAAAAAAAAAAAACAAAAAAAAAAAAACAAAAAAAACAAAAAACCAAAACCCCAAAAAAAAAACCAAAAAAAACAAAAAAAAAAACAAAAAAAAAACTAAAAAAAAAAAAAAAAAAATTTTTTAAAAAAAAACCACAAAAAAAAAAAAAAAAAAAAAAAAAAAAAAAAAAAAAAAAAAAAAAAAAAAAAAAAAAAAACATTTTTTCCCCGTAAGATGAACATTGTAGAAGTCTAAAATTTCTAACCCCAAAATAGTGTTTGTGGGTTATTTCACGTTGCGTAAAAATTGGAATCAAAGTGATCCAAAAAGTCGCATGCATTCTAAACTGCTAGCAATCCAAATTACACTTCAGCCTTCCAAAAATGTCGCCTCACTGCCGTCCGTAGGTGTTAGTCTCAAAAAGTTATTTGTTGCCCCAAATGGCGCCGTGGCACAAAGTTCCAAAAAAGAAATTTATGTTTTTTTTTTTTACAGTGCCAAAACATAAGGGAAACCTTACATGTTTGGTATTGTTGGATGTGTATCAACTTGTAGAATACCGAAAACACATTCTAGTTAGTGACGAATGAACGCCGTTCAAGCAAAACAATTGCAAAGTTTGCGAAAGAATGTTTGTTTTTTGTCACAATTTTGTACCACTTTGAATTTTTTGGCCATTCCACGGTATTTTCTATAGTACAGCGAATCACACCATTAGAAAGTACATCTTGTCCCGCCAAATAAAAGCCCTCATAGGTCTATGTAGGTGGCCAAATGCCAAAGTTCTGGCTTTGGTTAGGAGAGGATGAAAAAAACAAATGTGTCACCCCCCAAAAATGCAAGGTCCTTAAAGGGTAAGAAAAAAAATAGAAAAGTTTGATGTCCCAAATTGAATCCCTGTACACATACAACCAAGACCACAAGTAACGCACCTGCATTTTTGGCCAATGTTTAAACATACATTTTTTTCCCACTTGTGCTTCAAAAATTTCCATCGGATTTCTCCCCAATAAAATGTACTGAAACATAGTCTTGTGACATATCCAATGAAAGTTGCTACCATTCTGCGAAAAAGGATACCTCTCCCACCTCTTTACCTTAATTCTAGCCCGAGATACGATCAAAAATTGAAGTTTGAAGTTTGTCCAAAATTAACTGATGAAGTAATCAATTAAAAACTGTTTATTTGTAACTAACTAAAGTAGTACTTAATGCAACTCAACAAATTCCCGAAAATTCTAAAGACGTCAGTTAATCAAATTATTCATATTTGGATCACTTGATATGTGACCCTAATGTGAAAATGTGGTCATTGGCTACTTTATCATTGATGCTGTGTTGTTATTTATCGGTTTTATTGTAATTGGATTGTGATGTAACAAATGATTGTACTTATCTTTTTTGAAATCTACTGAGATTTATTACTGTTATTTTAAGTCTTTTGTTTGTGGAAGTGCCGGTTGTAGTTTGAAATGTGTCATGTATGTGTTATTTAGCAAAGGGTTAACATTGCTTTTTTCTGTATCTGTTGATCAGGATAAATTCCAATTTGTTTTTTAATCATATCTTTGTTTTCTGAGTGGAAGTCTTTATTCTGGAGCCGGGTCTGTAGTTTCTGTATCTATTCACTGTTTGTGGGTGCTGTTGTGGATTGGCTTTGGAGCGAGGGACCTGCGGTTGGTGTTTAGAGGTTTGGCTCGAGCCAACCAATGCGCATATGAGTGCGCATATGAGTCTTATGCCTTTATATTATATGCACATCTACTCTAGGTCAGTATAGCTTGCCAGTTGCCAACTGTTATTGCTATTTTATGTGCTTCACCATAGATTGTTCCTTTTTTTGTCCGTTGTGTTCTCTAAATTAGCTTATATGTCTGTTTAAACTGATACGGGCTTTTTTTGTGTTAGTTCCAAGTGTTTGATTTTGGATAAAGTATGTTGTAGTTTAGAGGTTTCAATTAACTTTGTTGTTCATAGTGACGAATTGTTTGTATCGGATATTGGGCCTGTTGTAATGAGTGTATACATGTTTTGTTTCCAAATTGTAATAGTTTTTGTGTAGTGTGTATTTGTTGCCATATTATTTGATTATATGTAATTATGGTGTGTGGACAATTTTGCTGAGGACGGCATTTTCAAGTGTGTGTTCTGCGAAGAGCCTTTTGATTTTGTGGAAGATTGCAAATTTCTGGTGTTGGGCTATGTTTGAAATTTGAAGAAATTGGAAGAATCATTCTTATGTCTTAGATGATGTTATTTTGGCTTTATTTGTGTATCTTCCTATGAAAGGTGAAGTGGTTTGTAAATAGTTGTCCTATAGCTTGGAAGACAACTTTGTAGCTTCGCTATTAGGGAAATGGATTCAGGAGGTAACATGTAGTGTAATTTTTTTTATTCTGTTCAAGTGTTTTTTGAAAAATTGTGATGTCCACTTTTATTTCAGTTTTGAGAACCCAAAATATTAATCGTTACGACCACTCCCGACTTTTTGACGTGGCCCGGTGCAGGTTGTTTGCTGCGGGGTTTTTTTTGAGTGCGGGGGACATGGGTTTGTGTCTCCGGGCGCTGCAGCCGTGATGAGATGGGGGCTTACTACAAAAAGCCTGATCCCAGGCACCCCCTTGCAAGGCCCGGCGAGCGGGGAAAACCCTCCGCACCCTGGTGCTCGAAACCCTTTTTGATTGCAGGATGTGACTGCAGCACAACCAAAGGGGTTTTCCTTGCTCTGTCGGGGGATGGGGAATCCCCGGTGAACCCGACCGACCCCCGGGGAAAGGGGTGCAAGTGACCCCGGGGGAGCTGAGTAGCCCCGGGCTTTTTTGTTTTAAAAAGCCAGCGTCGGGGCGACTGTGACCCTGCATTAAAATTTGTTAATCATTAGTAAGTGTAAAAAAAAAGAAAAAAAAGTAAACAGTTCTCCCTTCAGGGTTTTTTTTTTAAAAAAAATTCCCAAAATTGAAAAAGTGACCCAAAAATTTTTTAAAAAAAGAACAAAAAAAATGATTAAAAAATATTGTAATTTATGACAAAAAACCCAAAAAAACCCTTCCACTATTGGGTACCCCAAGGACGTAAAACCTGTAAAATTAACTAAAAGTTTTAGTTGAATGTAAAGGGTTTTAAAAAAAGGTAAAAAAACCTATAAAAATAGAACCAAAATTTTTAAATATTTGGAAAATTATTTATAAGTGAACTTAAAAATTTACCCCCATAAATACAATTTTTCGAAAAAAGGGGCCTCGTCAACTGCGCCCTTTAAAAAAAACAAAAAAGTTAAATTTGTTGAAAGGAAGGAGGCAAAAATTCCCCAAAAATTTTCTGGTCTTTAAACCCTACTTTTCGGGGGGGGCTTAAGGGTTAATGGTTTTTACAATGGTTTTTGGATCATTCCAGGAGACTTGGAAGTGTTTTTTTAAAAATTTTAAAATTTTTTGGAATGTAGTTTTTTTAAAGGGTTTGTTCTTGTAAGGTTATGTTGTTTTTTTCTAGAAAGCAAAGTGTGAAATTGAGGGTTGTCCAATGGGGGGAGTACTATTTCGTTGTGTTCATTTCCGAGGAGATCTTCGGTTTTGTTGGCTTAAAGTATGTAAAAGTTTTTCCTGGTTTTGTAATAGTTTAATGTTTTTAAAATTAAAATTTCAGTAATGAAGGGTATGGTAATGGGTTTTGGGTTTCCCAAGGGTTTGTTTTTCATTCCCCGAAGGGTTTTAAATGTTTACAGTACTGTAGTTTTAAAGGGGTATGTTGCATGGTGTTTTCTCTGCTTTGGTATTGTTTTTGGGAAATTGTTTTTTTCATGTAAAGGACCCCAAGATTTTTTAAAAATTTTTTGCAATGTAAATTTACATTGTTTTGATATGAACACATTGTCGTTGACATGATTGATTTGGATGTGGGTTTATTTTTGTCTTTTGGTTACTTTTTAAAATTTGTTTCTTATTTAATTTTTTTTTTTTTTAAAAGTTAGCGGGTGTTCTATTTAAACTTTTGTTTGGATTCGTTGTATTAAAATGTTTTAAAGGAGGGGTGAGTTGGGTTAGGGGGGTGGGAAGGTGGGGTTTTTTCGTTTTTGTGATGTGGAAGTTTTTTATTTTATTGATTTTTTTCTAGAAGGAAGTAGGGGGTTGGTAATGTTCCTTTTTCCTTTTGAAGGAGCAGTTCCTGCATATTTAAAGCTAGTGATTAAGTCTCTGGGGAGTTTTCCCGAGGTGTGTAGAGAGTGAAATTAATAGTTTGGGGGTGGCTGCATAGTCTCTGTTTTAGTTGTTTCGCTGAGTTTTCAAGGGTTTCGATGTTGAAGTTTTCCGGGGGATTAAGTTAGTTGACCTGTATAGGGGATGTTTTTCTGGGAATTGTTTGTTTAAATAGTTCAAAAATTAAATTTTGATCTTGTTTTGAAATTTCGATTTTTTTTGTTGGAGTAGTAGTTAAAATTTAATTTGAAAATGTCATTTTTTGAAATGTATTTTGAAAAATAATACTACGCGGTCCGGGGGCCAAAATTTTTTTTTTTTTCTTCCCCCCCCCCCCCCGGTTTTTTGGAAGGAAATGGCAAAGAAAAGTGAAGGGGAGGGGTTTTTTCGTCACGGCAGAAAAAAAAAAAAACGTCCCTTGCGGCCGTGGGGGGGCTAAAAGGGACAAATAACCCGGCCCAACTGTGGTGTGAAGGCCTAAACACTGATGCCGTGTTTTGGTTGCAATCAATAAGTGTTTTTTCGATGTTTGAATTTACTAAAATTTTCATGTTACGGGTTTAAAAAAGACACGGTTTCCCTCAAATTCAACCAGGGGTGGAGAAAATGAGGGTGAAAGGGGGGGAGACGAGGCTTTAAGCCTCCTTGCCCTTGTTAAAGAATCCCACAAGGCAAAAATCAATTGCCATGGGACCCCTCTCTGCCCAGAGCCCCCCAGCAGGTCCCGAATTTTACCTGCTACCCGCTTAATGTTCTTTGTTCCCGGTAGGATTAAACTTTCTTGAAATTTTTCAGTTCTGCTGGACCGTCCTTGGCAGGGGTATTCCCAAAATTCACGTTCTTAAGTGAAGAACGTCTTCTCTTTGGAGATTGAATCCTTTTCTCTTAGCTGAATGTCCCCTTGTTTTTGAGGGGGCTTTACAGAAACTAGCTTTTCCCATATTTTTGTAGGGTCATTTAGATTTTTTAATTCGAGAAAAACGGGTTTTTTGAACTAAAATAATTCAAATTTTACTAATCTCTTCATAAATAAGAAACTCCATTCCCCCTTTTAAGTTTTCTTGCTTGTTTTGTACTTTTTCTAGCTCCTTACATTTTTCTTAACCCGGGGCCCCTAATAAATAGCATATTTAAGTGAGGTCGCCCAAGCTTTAAGAAACGGTGAAATTCATCCTTGTTTTGAAAATCTAGGCTTCTTTTAATAACGCCAATTCTTATTGCCCAGAGGCAGCTGATTGAATTGCATGCGTTCTGTAGTTTTGATGGGGAAGAACGGCAGTCTTTCTCAATAACGATTGTCCAGTTTTTCTCCCACTAGGACACTGATGCCTGCAGATGATTTGTACCCAGGGTGCAGAACCCTTACATTAATCTACTGGAACCCATTTGCAAAATGGATGCCCCAAACTTCAGTGTGTCCAGGTCTGCTTTATTTTAGGCATTTTATAGATTGATACCCTGCATCTTTGGGGTCATTCAAAAATGAAAAAGTGTACGATCCCCTCCATATTATTATTAAATCAAAGGGACCCAATTTTGGGGGAAATTTAAATTTTTGAGTAATTGTTTGTTTGAATTTTTCCTTGTTTTTGTTTTATTTTTTGCCAATACGGTTGACTTTCTTTTTTATTCTATTTTAGTAGTTTTTTATTTTTTTATTTTCATTTTTTTTAATTTATTATGCAGTTGTAAATTTAGGATTTTTTATTTCTGTGGGTTTTTTCTTTTTTCATACTTGTAGGCATTTTGCTACTTTAACCCAATGAGTCAGTGCGATTTTTATACTTTATTGCCCTTTTAAGTTTTTTTTTATTTTCTACGGGGGCACAAAGTCGGTCCCCTGTCTTTTAACCCGTCAAATCATGTGGGGGTAGTTTTATTTTAGTTTTGTATCATTCATGTGTTTTCACTGTATTTTCCCCGAAAAAGTCTCCCGACTTTGTAACAGGTTCCATTGAAATCTGGGGCGATGAGGTGTTTGTTTTTTGTAATATTTTTCTAATTTATATTCACTGCCTTTGGTTTTTACGTATCGGTGATTTTGGCCCCTTTTTTGTTTCTTGTTCGATGGGTGCCGGAGCGACCCGGGTTTCTGATCTCAATGGGGGGCTGTTGAATGCTCTTGGTCCGTATTTCCTCGAAAGGGAAACATCTCTCTTTAAGGAGAACACCTAGTAGGTGAAAAGCAAATTGAGGATTTGTTACATCCAACAGAGGGCGTTGTGGGCTTCTCAGCCCTTTTCCCATAATGCCTTGTGATATACAAGGCTTCGTAGAGTGAAAAAAGGGCAAAACAAATCTCTACCCCTTTTCGTTGGTGCTCTACCTTAAGGGAGAGTTACCCTTTCTGACCGCCTAAATGCCTCCCACGCAGCCAGCAGTATCGCTCTGCTCTGCACTGATGAGGGACAAAAAATCCCGAAACAGCTGTTGTTGCGGATGAGAAGATACTGGCTTTGTAAAATCTTTTTTGCTTTCTGAAGACCTAGTAGGTCAAAAGCCAATTGAGGATTTGTTACATTCAACAGAGGGCGCTGTGGGCTTCCCATTCTAACTATTTCCTAGAGTAATAGGACAGCAAACTTCACTCTCTATTTGTGAAGTCAACTTTTCCTTACATTTGAAACCAATCATTTTTTGGTTAAGCTTTTTTCTTGCTGTCTATGGAGTGTATCACTAATGCGAAAAACTTGTTGATTTTGTCGATTTAGTCATTGGTTATTGTATTATGTATGCTGCAATGTTACTGATAGTTTTTTCTGCGATCGGATTGTCCTTTTTTTAAATGTGGAAGTGCTGGTTTGAGTTTGAAATGTGTCATTTTTGAAAGGGTTCTCATTTGTTTCCTGTTTATGTTGATCCGGAAAATCAAGTTTGTGTTTTTAAATAACATCTTTGTTTTCCAAGTGGAAGTCTTTTGTTTGGAGTTGGGTCTGTTTTTCTTCTTCTGCATCTCTTGAATGTTTGTGGCTGCTGTTGTGGATTGGCTTTGGAGTGAGGTACTTGAGGCTGCTGTTTTGAGGTTTGGATAGTGTTAACCATGGTTATGTCAAGTGAGAATCTTAGTTGTAGGATTATCTTTTGTTCTACTCATCTTCAATTAGTTGTCCCTGTCCAAATTGGGTTAAAAAGCTGGTCTCAGCTGAGAGCTTAAAGGGGTTTTGACACTATGTAATGTTGATGTGGTAACTTCCCAAATGGGTATTTCATCACTTATTAAAATATATGTGATTTACAAAAGTGAAGCCTCTGAGAGTTCCAGCATTAATCCGATGCTCTTAGTTTTCTGACTGTTTACATTAGATATGACCAGGACCTTGACAGGAGCTGATCTGGCAGCGCTTGCGTTGTTAGCACTTTTTTGTGATGACAGGGAACATGAATGAGTTTGTAACGGATTGGGGAGAAAGATGATGTTTCTTTTGTATTGAAAATCCGCCGGTTGCAATGTCATTATTTGAGTCCACATTGCACACGCTGTCTGCTTGCTGGCTCCTGCTCCCTCCCTCCCTCTCCCTCTCCTCCATGAGGCAGCATGCTTTGTTTATATTCTCTTTGGAGCAGGCAAGAGGGTAAGGAATTCACTTCATGGTAAAACCCCTTTAAGAAATGCATACCACACAGGTCAGTCTGGTGCCTAAAATCTGTTTTATTATCAGCAAGTTATCTCTTTCTTTGATATGTGTCAAGGATCCCATAATTAGCCAGTTGGCTGTTGCTAAGGCAGATTATAATTGAAACAGCAGGATTTGCATCTGCGCAGTATAATAGACGTTGGCTGATATCGAGTGTCATTGTACCCTTTTGGAAGGCCTCGCTGTCTTGCGGCAAGTAGTGTGGAAAAAGTCTGCAGAACTTGCTAATAAAGAGTAATTCAAATCCAATACCTGGGATGTAACAAAGCGAAACAGATAATAATGTGTTTCCATTAAATCATCAACTTGACAGTTTTAAGAATGTTGTGTCTTTATATTTTTATGTACAATCAATCTAGGTGAGTCTAGATTACCAGTAGAATAATTTGATTGCTATTTTATGTTTGTCACCGTCGATTACCTCTTTTGGTTTGTTCTGTTGTGTTGTCTAACTTAACTTATATGTGTGTTAAAAATTGTAAAAATGATTATTTAGTGATACTTCAATTAGTCTGATTTTTT
The DNA here is from genome assembly GCA_025379985.1 of Phyllomedusa bahiana. Classification (NCBI taxonomy): domain Eukaryota; kingdom Metazoa; phylum Chordata; class Amphibia; order Anura; family Hylidae; genus Phyllomedusa; species Phyllomedusa bahiana. The sequence goes on from JAODAL010007067.1 coordinate 25,264, forward strand.
TGTTTTTGTTGTTTTTCCTAGATATGATTTGATGACATCTTTAATTATGGTGTGTGGAGGCTGGGGAAGACATTTCCAACATAGTGTTCATCGGTTCTCTGAAAATCTTTTGGATTATGTAGAAGATTCCAGATTTTTCATGATGCCAAGATTGAAATGCACGAATTATAGTTATTTCTTTCTTGCAGGTCCTTTGGCTTTATTTGTCAATGTTCTGATGACAGGTTCAAATGATTTTGTGTTTTGTAAATGGCCGACCCATAGGTCGGAAGAGAACATCAACGGAATGTCAGCATCCAGGAAGTACTTATGTTATTTTAATGTTTTCATTCTGCTGAAACTCTTTTCAATCCATTTTTTTTGTGTCACTTTTGTACTAACTTGTCTTTTAGTTTTGAGAGTTCAAAAGGTAAGTGATATCCAATCCCGGGTTGTCTTCATTACTTACGGTTGTACGTTTCGGTGTAGTTTGATCGTCTAGGTAAGAGATCGAGATCGAACATTTAAGAGATAGAATATCTGATGGGAGCAGTGTCAGTGCGGATGTAGGTGGTGTCTGTATGAATGGGTCCAGTGCTCGAGATGATGGGGGTGGTCCTCTTGGGGGGGTAGTTGGTGTTAGTACTAATAGTGGTAGTGGTTGAGGTGATGGGGTTGATTTCAGTGTGGATGCAGGTGGTGTTACTACCAATAGGGGCGGTGTTAGGCTACGTTCACACGGCTTAACCGGGGGGCGTAATTGCGGTCTGCAATAACGCCGTGTGGCCGGGGGCGGGGTGGGAGCGGGGGAGGGAGCAGGGGGCCGGCACCTTGCCGGACCATAGACTTGTATCACTAGCGGCGCGTATATGCCGCTAGTAATTCACATGTCAATTCTCTCCCCCCTCGGCGTATTTGCGGAGCAGGGAGAGGAGTTGTAATCCAGAGTTCTCTATGAGAACGGTGGATTATCGTAGTTACTGGGAGGGATTCAGCCTGTCATTGGCGCACTGTGGCGCGCAATTACGGACTGAATGACGTCCCGCAGTTAGCCGTGTGAACATTGCCTTAGAGGTGATGGGGTTGGTCTCAGTGTGGATGTCGGTTGGTGTTTCGTGACCCTAATAGGTGTAGCAGATATTTGAGATCGGGGTGGGTGTAGTGCGGATGTAGGCGGTGGCAGTACTGTTAATACGTCATGTGATAAAATTCTTTGGCTCAGTGTGTTAATGTTCCAAGCCAACTAAAATAAACGGAATGCGAGGCAAGTTCCTGGCTCTGATGGCTTATACCCTAGAGTTTTGAAAGAGCTTGGCTTGGTTACCTCTGTGGCCCTGTATATCCTATTTTGAGATTATCTGCCGATTGATACAAGGCAAATGTAGTTGCCATCTTTCCAAAAGGCTTTCCTTAGTCCTTTCAAGTTGTATTGTATGCCAATTGTTTTGTGGGGCTCCTAAGGGACTATATCCGGGGTATTGTTAGGGAGTTATTTCTGGGTCACTAGGTGTGGGTCAAATTCTGTAGCCCAATCCCTGATATCGAAATGCCTGCGTTGCGGTTGGGTTCCCAGCTGCTGGTGTGGTTCTGGAATGTTGATGGTGTTTTCGGCTGTGTGTGTATTTGCTGGGCACACAAACAGATAAAGTCTTCTCTGGAGTTGAGATTGGGCGCTTGCCGTTTAGTGGTGAATATTGGTGGGTTGCTAGCAGTCTTGTGAATTTCTGGATTGTGTGGCACAGGAAACGTGTATATTTCATCCTGTCTTCTGTGCTGGGAAAAAGTTGGAGGTCAGTGGGGGAGGTTCATGGAGTGGGAACAAAGTGCGTTCTGGTCTTTTTTTTAGATAGAGTGAATGTTCTTATCTTGAATGGGCCCTATTATTGGTATGTATATAGTGGGGGCCCTCTATTATTTGCTTGAATATAGTTGGGGTTTTACATTACCTGCTTGTATTTGCTGGGGGATCTACATTATCTGATTGTTTATACTGGTATGACTTGCATGTATATATCGGGAGCCCTATATTACCTGCTTGTATATCCTGGGGGCTGTATATTACATGGGTTATGTTATCGTGGGCCTTATATGAATGTCTGTTTTGTATGTAATGTGTGTTTATAGTTGTTGCCTGTTTATATTGGGGGCTTGACATCAGCTGTTTGTATCTACTTGTGGCCTCGCATTACCTGCTTGTATATACTGCAGGCTTTACATTATCTGTTTGTATACACCTGTGGACTTACATTATCTTTCTGTATGTGCTGGAGGTTGTACATTACTTGGCTGTATACATCTGGGGCCCTACATTAGTTTTCTGTCTATATCAGGGGTAATTCATGATCTGCTTGTATATACTTGGGGCCCTACATTAACTGTATGTGTATTCTGTGAGCTCTCCATTTCTTAAGTTTAAATCCTGGGGTCCCTACATTAACTAAGTATATTTACTTGGGGGTTTTTGTTATTTAATTAGATCTATCCCGGGTTTTATATTCCCTAATTCCAGATATTGTGTTCTATATATGAGCCAATTATTATGGGGGGGGGGGGGGGGGGGGTTTGATAGTAAGTTTGACCCGGGGGCCTGAAGTTTTATTTTTTGTTTATATTGGGGGCTGTAAATTCTCTAGCTGTATATCTTGGGTGTGTTGTATTACCTGCTTGTTTATTGGGGCCTTTAATGATCTGTTTGTATATAATGAGGGCTTTATAGTAGTTTTCCTGTAATTTTCGGGGGCTCCCGTATTTATTGGGGTTTTTTGTTGTTGCCTGTATTTTTTTGGTGGTTTTATAGTTGTTGCCTGTATATATTGGGGGTTTTATAGTAGCTGCCTGTATATATTGGGGGCTTTATAGTTTTTGCCTGTATATATCGGTGGCTTTACATTAGCTGTCTGTATCTCCTTGCGGGCCCCTTCATTTTTTTTTGATTTACTTGGGTTTTTTACATTACCTTTCGTATATGCTGGGGGCTTGTTTTTTTATTTTCCCCGGTGGAGCCCTACATTTTTTTCTTTCTATTTCAGGGGGGTTTACATGCCCTGCTTGTATTACCTTGGGCCCTATATACCCGTACGTTTTTTTCTGTGAGCTCTCCGTTGATTTAAGTTTAAATCTGGGGGCTGTAAAATTAATAAGTATATTTACTTGGGGGTTTTTGTTTTTTTAATTAAGATATATCCCGGGTTTTATATTCCCTAATTCCAGATATTGTGTTCTATATATGAGCCAATTATATATGTGAGGGGGGGGGGGGGGGTTAGATAATGTAAGTTTAGATCCTGGGGGCCTGAGATGATTTGCTTGTTTATATTGGGGGCTGTAAATTCTCTAGCTGTATATCTTGGGTGTGTTGTATTACCTGCTTGTTTATTGGGGCCTTTAATGATCTGTTTGTATATAATGAGGGCTTTATAGTAGTTTTCCTGTATATATCGGGGGTTTTATAGTAGCTGCCTGTATATATTGGGGGTTTTATAGTTGTTGCTTGTATATATTGGGGGCTTTATAGTAGCTGCCTGTATATATTGGGGGTTTTATAGTTTTTGCCTGTATATATTGGGGGCTTTATAGTTGTTGCCTGTATATATCGGTGGCTTTACATTAGCTGTTTGTATCTCCTTGCGGTTCTACATTACTTGTATAGATTGCGGGTTCTACATTTTCTGTTTGTATTTACTTGGTTATTTACATTACCTTTCTGTATATGCTGTGGGCTGTACATTACTTGGCTGTCTACATCTGGAGCCCTACATTAGTTTTCTCTATATATCAGGGGTAATACATGACCTGCTTGTGTATACCTTGGGCCCTATACTACCTGTACGTATATTCTGTGAGCTCTCCGTTGATTAAGTTTAAATCCTGGGGGCTGTACATTAACTAAGTATATCGACTTTGGGCTCTTGGTTACCTAATGATATATATTCTGGGTTCTCTATTCTCGAATGACAGATATTGTGTTCTATATATGAGCCAATGATATATATTGGGGGGTTTAGATTATGTAATTTTAGATTCTGTGGGCCTCCGATGACTTACTGATAGATACCGGTGGTCATTTTTTTTCTCTCTATAGCTATATATCGGGGGCCATATTACATGTGCATATTGATACTGTGGGCTATATGACGTGGATAGCTATATATTGGGGTCTTCCTATATACCTATCTAATAGAGGCTTATTAATGGGCTCTCCATCTTCTATAGCAGCTAACGGAATGTGTTCTTATTGCTGAGCTAGTTGATGTGGGGATGGGGTGTCGCTATGTTTTCCTGTCTAAATCCCCATAAGGAACTGATTTATGTCAACTTTGTAGTCGGTCTTTATGTATCGAGGTGTTTGAAGATAGCGGATTGTTAAAATGTTTGTGCGGTCCATTGCGTAGAGATGAGCGATGGCCGGGAGAAGTCATCACGGCGGTCTGGGTTGTATGGAGATGAGAACGGAAAGTGAAAGAGTGCAATAAGAAAATATGTCTGTTGTGAGTCACTAAATGTACCTGCAGTGTGATCACTTTTATTTTTTGGAGGATGTACATAGAACGAGTATCTCGCACTATCTGTTCATTGTCTAGTATGAATCTATGTTTTCCGAGCCTGTGTAGTCACACGGTGATGGTATTTGTTCATGACGTGGCAGTATTATTTGATCTGTAAGTAGTCATAGTTTTGGGTCTTGGTTTTGTCGGAGTGTGTGTTTTAGTAACATTGGTTTGTCTGTGAGATTTGTTTCAGGTTTAGTTGTATTAATTGGTTAGTTTTAGTTAAATGGTCTTACAGTCCTATTTGGTTGGGCAATTTGGTGTGGATACAAATGTGTTTAGAGGTTGTTTTAGATGTTTGTGATTATGTTTTGATGCCAAAATAGTGTGTAAAATCAAATGCCATTTCTAGTTGCTAGTATGTAATGGAAATGTAATATTGTTGCGGTATCAAATTTTTGGTTTCAATATTGTTTTTTTTTTTTTTTTTTTGGGATGGGGAAAATGAGGTTGGAGATGGAGTCTTCGCTTTTTGGAGTCCAATAGCGTCTTGCAAATGAGAATGCAATTTGCGTTTGAAATCTGCCTCTAATCTATGTTTCCAAGTAGTTAATCTTTGACCTAAAAGTTACGTTGGGTCAAGTGTTTTCAATTTTGTTGTAAGTGTAAATGTTATTTTTTTTGTGTCTATGAATCAGAGTGCTAGTTTGTAAATCGCCTCTAGGCTTTAGTTCTGCGTCTCCATGTCTAGGTACTAGGGGTTCTAGTCAGTTATCTGTTTCCCATTGTTGAGAATTGGTTTCCACAGTAAGTTATTTGTTTTCCAGTGTAGGTAATAGGATGCTGCTGTAAGTGATATGTTTTATAGTGTAGTTAATAGGGTGTCCCAGTAAGTTCTGTGTTTTCCCAGTTTTGGTATTTAGGTCTCTCAGTAAGTTATATGTCCTTTGGCAGTTGGATATCTAGTTTATATGGCTCCCACTATGTAAGTGTATGGATTATATGTTTTTAAGTAGGTATCCAGTTTGGTGATTGGTTCTATAGCTTGTATATAGATAGCTCATCGGTCCCACAGCAGGTATATTAGTTTGTTGGTCTCACAGCAGGTATATAGTTAGCTTATTGTAGGTTTAGCAGATATCTCGGTAACTTATATGTCTCCCCAAATCTATTTTGTTTAGCTATCTTCAGCAATGTCTATTTAGTTAATATTCTTCTCAGCTTTGTATCGGATTTATTCCAAATGTGAAATTAACGGTAATCACCTATCTTCTGCTTTGTGTTGATGTTGCTGCTTCTGGTGTTTCTTCATTGCTGGCATGATGTAATTATACTGTGCAGGCAGCATGATGATATTCTGGCTGTTTGTGTTTTGTATTGTGTTGAGGCTGCTTGTGGTTTTGCAGAGCAGTCAGTGGAGTTTATAGTCTTTGATTTCTGCTCTTCTGAAGATTTAAAGTGCATGTGTGTCTGGAGGATGTATTTACAGTTAGTCTTGAGTGCTCCTTTCATGCTTCCAGGGCACGGTATGAAATGAAGTGGTTCATTTGATTGGTTGTTAGGCTCTGTTCACACGGCTTATTTTGGGATCTATTTCATTCCGTAACTCGGGCCGTATTGAGCGATTTACGGCTGAAATCCGTTCCGGTCATTACGGTAATCCTCAGTTATCATAGAGCAATATGGATTACGTCTCCTCTCCCCGCTTGCACATGTAGTGAGCGGAGAGAGAAGTGACATGTTACTAATTCATGGTGTATGTGTGCAGTGGATAATGCATTTCTATGGGACCGGTGGGTTGCCGACCGCCCCGCCCCCGTACACACGGCGTAATTGTGGGGCGAAATACATCCTGCAATTAAGCCGTGTGAACATAGGTTTATTGTTAACAACGAATTTTCAACCTAGATGAGGTTGATATCTGTGGACTATATTGTTGAGGATTTGAATATTGATTCCACAGTGTGTTGTTTCTGACAGTCAGGTGGGTGAACCTACCCTACTTGTTTCGACTCTTAATTTGGTGTTGATTCTGTTGACTTTTTGAATGAGTGACTCTTTTTTCTTGTAAAATGTTCTTATAGGTCTGTTTCCAGTGGTTGCAGGTGCCTTGCCAGAGTTAAGAAGTGTTTTGTGTTTTGTCTCTTGCTCCTGAGTTTGTTTGCTGTAGCCTTTTTGTCTGCTTATCGCGTAGGTGGCGTAGGAGGTTTGTTTTAGTTTCCTTGCTATTGTTTCTTGGCTACTGTGTTATGTGTTTAGCCCTTTCCAGGGGGCAGGAGATAGGCGGTCAGGGCCAGAGTCTGGTGTTTGCTTTTCGAATTAGTTTATTCATTATCTTGAGAAACTGGTCAACTTTCTCTTGTTTTTGGCCAATTGTTGTTTCCTATTTTTGTTGGGCATTGGCTCGTGAAAATGGTGGGGTAAAAAAGTAGTTGTGTGTTTTGTTTTGTATGTTTCAAGTTTACCTTGTTTCCTGGGCAGTGCTTTTGAGTGGCAAGGTTTAGTTAGTGTGTTTGTACCATTGTAATGATGTTGATGTAATATATTTATTTATGTTGTTTATGTGTGTTTTATGTTTTTCCGTGTTTTGAAAAATTTGAGCTGCCTCAATCATTCACCGGAACGCCCATTTTTTTGTTTTTTTGTTTTTGTCTTTGGAGTTGATGACGGGTTTGTTTTTTGTCGTATGAGTGTTGGTTTTTGTCGTACTATTATGGGTGGTTTATGATGCTTAAATCGGTTTGTATTTGTTGTTGTTAGCCAAATTGTGCATTCTCGATAATGGTTTTTTGTTGTTTCCAGTGGTTACTGTGTGGTATTAATTGTATGCTTCCTTTACTCAGCATGTTTTTTTTTGGCTGCGTCGTCAATTACTGTATTTTTGTATGTTGCCTTGCTTTTACACACTAAAGAGACTGTTATTATGAAAGGCAAATGTTTGATATATCTAAGTGGTTTGAGAGGCTTAAATTGTTATGTTTTTTTGGGTGTCTTGATGGTTTATTTGTTTTTGTGTTTGTGGTCAGAGTAGAGGCTTTTTTGGTTTAATTTGTGTTGTGTTTTGAGTGTTTGATCATTTTTCAATGACTTTGTTTGAATGTCTGGTGAATCAAAGAATATTATGTTCATAGTGGTTTTTTTTGTTGATCTGTAACAGAGCTCAATGTTCATTGTGTCTGAAAAGTGTGATTGAGTCTCTGGGTTGATACGCTATTCATATTCCATGTATATTGTATTTTTAAGTTGAGTTTCTTTACAATCGTCCAACAATGTAATTTTTCTGCTAAGCAATATTTATTTATGGCTGTTTTCTGATAGGCCTAACTTTGTTATATTTGCCTACATAGAGGTGTGTAAGTTGCAGGTTGAAATGATGTTTAAATTGACATTGTTTAGTTGTTTTTGCGGATTCTTTGATAGCTGTGGTTTCCATTTGTAGTGGTGTGGTTGAGCCAAAATATTAATATTTGTGTAATGTGTGTTTTTGGTTGTGGTGTTTATTGTCTGGGTTAATTAATGTGGCCGGTTTGTTTTGTGGTTACGCATGTGGCGTTTTGGTATTGTATATGTATTTATTTTATTTATTAAAGTGATTTGTGTTTGTGTCGGTGAAAAAGCAATTGTCTCGATGTGGTTTTATTGTTGAATGTTTGTGTCTGTGTTTTCTTTGTGTACCTTTGTGTTAACTGTTTATCTTTTGTTCACTTTTCCTGTGTGGGGATTTGTAAGGGTCTGGGGAAGTGGATCCTCTGGATCCCCCCAAGTGATGGTAATAGCCAGGACAGGGTGCCGAATTGAAGTAGGTCTGGTTTTCACCAGAGCCTGGCTCAAAGTGGGATGGACTCGTGGCGGATTACTACCAAGGTCTCTACCCCTGATGTGACTTGTTTGTGGTGGCTGAGTTGTTTGGTGGTCCAGAATTGTGAAGGAAGCTAGTAGTTGGGGACAGGCAGGAAGGTCGAGACAGGTGGCAATGGTTTGTGGTTGAGGGATGGAGCCCAAAGGGTAAGATGTACAGTGAAGTCAATAAGACACAATGGACTGCTTTCTCTCAAGGCACCGGGCATTATTGATTTGGGATGGGTAGTGGAAAGGGGCAGGATTTAAATTGGATCAGCGGCTGATGAAAATAAATAATCGGCGCGCTGTCTGTAGAAGTTTGACCGCAGGTGCTGGTGACCTGATACGGCATGGGTTTTTTGCCGGTTTAGCAAGTGTTTCTCGGTTTTGCAGACTGCCTGAAAAATGGGCCGAAACTGAGCACCACCGCTTTTTGTTATAAATCCGTGCAGCACTCCTACCCGGCGTCTTTTCTGCGCTGGAGCTGCCTGCAAAACATTGTACAAGCACATTCTCGTGACTGGTTTCTGTTGGGAATTTGTGAATGTGAAGGGGGAGGGCTTTTTCCCCAATAATCATGGCGAAAAGTGCCCTCCCCCACCTTCTGCGGGGAGGGCTGCAAAATCGGACAACTATCGGTTGGATAAACTGACTGGTATTTGTCTCTTGCCGTGGGGACGCAGCCTAATAGTAATCTGTTTACTGCTTGCCATGGTGATTGTCAATTTCCATGGTTATAATGTATTGTGGGAATGGTGATGTTAATAGGGAGGTTGGATGTTTTCTGAAAGCATGTGGTGTGTTGGGTGAGTGTTTCAGTAATGGTGTATGTTGGTTTTGCTGTGGTGGTTTTTGTCTCTTGTGTTTGCTGCAGCCTCCTTTTTTGTTTGGCTTGAATGATGTGTTAATTATCTATGGCTGTAGGTCACTCTGGCTGTGGGTGAGGTGGCATTAGTTCAGTGGTAATATGTTGTCTGTTATATAGTTCGTCCGGTTGAAAGAAGACATGTGTTCATCAATTTAAATCAAGGGTCGGGTAAATGTGGGTGAGGGAGAGAGACAAGGAATTGAAGCCCAGCTTCCCCCCCTCGTGTATGCCCTGGAACCCACAAGGCAAGAACCAATCTGCTTCAGTGGAGACCATATATCTGACCTCGGAGCTTCCACCAGCCACGATGCTGAATTGGACCTAGTTATGTAGGCATTAATATTGTTTAGTTTCAGGTAGGTATCTAAGTCTTTCTTGAAAGTTTCTACAGTTCCTGCTGTGACCAGCTCCTCAGGAATCCATAGATTCACAGTTCTTACAGTGAAGAATGCTCTTCTCCTCTGGAGATTGAATCGTTTTATCTCTAGTTGAAGGCAATGTCCCCTTGTCTTTTGAGGGCTCTTTATTTGATTTTTTTTTTCCCCATACTTTTAGTAGGGACCGTTTATATATTTATATAAATTAATCATGTCCCCCTGAGGCCATTTTTTCTCCCGACTAAATAAGTTCAATTCTCCTAACCTCTTCTCATAATTCAGATGCTCCATTCCCCTTCTAAGTTTGCTTGCTCGTCTTTGTACTCTCTCTAGCTCCGTTCCATCTCTTCTTTAAATTGGGGCTCCGAATTGACCAGCATATTCTAAGTGAGGATGCACCAATGCTTTGTACAGTGGTTGAATTACATCCTTGTCCCTTCCCTAAAGGCCCATATTTTACTTGCCCTAGAGGCAGTCGATTGACATCGCATGTAGTTTTGTAGTCTCTGATCTCCAAGAATCTGTCATTATTTATGTGTGGGGATGTCTTAATACGTGCATTTGTGGGAATGTATTTTCGTCTTGGGTGTAGGAGCATGTTCAATGTTTGGAAGGGGTTCAAACCAATCATTTAATATGTTGAGAGATCACAGTATCCATGTTTGCTTTGTGTTTTTTAATGATTGTTTTGGGAGACGTTACTCATTCTTTGTAATTTTCAGATCACATCTTCCGCCTCGAGTTGGTGTCTGTAGTGTTTATTGTAGTTTGTATGCATTGTAGGTCGTGAAGATATTTAGAGGTTGAACCTTGGGATATTGATGGTTAGTTGGTTATTGATGGATTGCAGTTTTTTCTAACGCTTTGTTTGTCTGTTTGGATATTATCTTCAGATGAGATCAACCGGAGCTGGCAATTCTTCAATAGTGTGTGTTGCAGGTATGAATTGTTGGAAGGGTGTGAGTGGATTTGGATGTTTTTATGTTTGTAGGTAATAGTGACGATTTCACAACTGACGGTTTGCTAGTAACGGTCTGTCGACATGGTGTGTTTACATCTGCTTTTAGTGGTGTTTTTGGTTTATTTTTGGGATTTTAAATGGATTCTACCATGCAGTTTATATGTTGCAGTGTGTTGTAGTTTGTATTTATTCTTAAATAGTCCTTTGAGTTGACACGATTGATTTGTGATGTTTGTTTTATAGTGTCTTTTTGATCTTTTTAATAATTGATGTCAATTGTTGTTTTTAAAGATGCAGTAGGTGTCGTCTTCTAAATTATTGTGTGGGTTTAGTTTTTTTCCATGGATGGGAGTTGTGACTTAGTGTCATAGGGGGTGTGAGGAATGGTGTGTGTTTAGCCTCCTGTGATGTTGATAGTTTAGTATCTAGCAGGGAGTAAGTGGGTGGGTAATGATCTGTACTGTTTCTTTTATGAAGTATCACATTGCTTCAGGTGGTGATTGACTTTGTATGGTATTTGTACAACAGGTATGCTGAGAGAGGTATTGATCATCTTGCAGGTGTTGATGGTGTTTATAGGTCTTAGATGTATCTCTGACAATTGGTAACGGTGTGGATGTAGAAGATTTCATAGCATTGAATGGGAGGCACTTTTTCAGGATGGTTTGATAGAAGTTAGCTTTGGTGTATAGTGGACTATTTTTATGAGACCTGCTTTGTGAAGCAGATCCTACATTCTACTTGGTATTTGTTTTCTAAATGTGCTTAATATGTGTTGGAGTAGGTTGCAAAAATATGAAGTTTATCAATGTTATAGTGTTTAAATGGCTTCTGAAATATAGTAAAGTGTATGAATACTCACTAAATGCTTAGATATTTGAACTGTTCAGATAGCGTGTAATTGTTTTGTTTTGTGTCAGCTCTGATGGTAATTTGAAGGGAAGAATCCTAATCATGTATTGGCTATCAGTTGTGATATCAGTGTTATGTATGAATCTTCATTGTTCTCATGTGGTCTTTTTGTAAGGTGTAAAAAGTCTGTTATAGGTTCTGATTGTATCAAGTGGATGACAGTCTCCATGCGGTAAACTAGCTCATTTGATGTTGTCCTCATGCTCGATAGTTTACTGAGCGATGTGTTTTGTTGGGATAATCTTGTAATGAGTTTGGTGAAGTTAATGTAATTTATAGTGATGAGGTGTTGTGAACAGAAAATGGATCTGGTGTCCAGTTCCTGAATCACTATGTTGTATTTTCCCAAATGTGGATGTTATGTCCAATAATTCTGTATATATTTGTGTTTGAAATATACAGTGTCAAAGAGTACATCCATAGATGTTGTGTGTTGTGCTGGAAAGATAGTTGTTTGTGATAGTTGAATTAATCTGTAGATTTACTGTTTATGTTTGATCTCGAAATGTTGTTTTGAAATTTGGTGCAATATGGGTGGACTTTCCTTTGTTGCTGATATTTATTGTTTGGGTTTGTGGGTTTTTAAATGTGCTGATTTTATTCTTTCAGTTATTCATGCTTTTATCCCCTTTTTTTTGATGTTTCCCCCTACACTGGGTCTTTAGATTGAATCAATGAGTCCGTGTGATTTTTGCTTCTTTCTTGCATTTGAATGTTAGTTCTACATTTTGATAGCATCACACAGTTGCGTCCATGTTTTTTTAATTTCCTTAAATTTTGGTGCCTCGCGAGTTTTCTCTGTACTGTTTTCCCAAAAGACAAAGTGTTTAAGGGTCTTTAGTTATTTCCCTTAAGTATGACCCCAATTGTTTTTATTTTTTATTCGGCCAAATTTGGGTTTTTTGGTTTTTTTGTTGATGGGTTTTGGGTTTTTTTGTCCTTGTTTTTTGTGTCTGTTGTCAAATTGGGGGCGATGTGGTGTTTTTATCGGGGAGTTTTTATCGAAATAAATTTTTTGGCGTTTTATTTGTGAATTCATCTTTTCTTCAAATGCCCACCAAATTATTTTTTTGTCCTGCATTTTTGTTCCTGTCTATGGAGCGTATGGTATTGGGCATCGCTCTCTCGATGTCGTATTCCACTGCCCGTGTTCTTTCCCATTGGTGGCTACACATTTTCCTCCCCATTCTTAACCTCAGTATCAATAATGTTTCAATGTATCAGTTGTTGTTCTTGCATTTTAATCATTTTGCTGAAATGTTATCTTAGCTTTTTTGTTTGAAAAAACAATTTTGGATTTTTGTTTTTAATTTTTTTATTGGGGAAAATTGGGGTTTTTTCCAAGTTTAAACTCTGTGAAAATTTTGGAATTTCCCAACAATTTTTTTGGAGTAAGCTTTGGAAGAAACATTTTTTTTAGAATATTTGTTTTTCAATGGGAAGTTATCATGTAGCTTTTTTTGTTTTTTCATTTTTTCAGCATGTCTTTATTGTTTGTGGGTGTTGTTGTGTCTAGATTGGGGTGAGGAAAATGTGGGTGGGTTTAGAGGTTGGATGAGACAAATATGGCATGATGTATCTTTAATATCCCAAAATTTGGGGGGAAAAAAAAAGTTTTTTCCCAGTAATTTTTTTTTGCTATTTTACCTACTTCTGTCGAGTGCTTATTTTGTGTGAGGTTTTTTTTTGTCTTTTGTTTCAAAAAGGAGTGTATTTGTCTGTTCCAAATAACCCAAGGAATGTTGTTGTGATAGTTGCAATTTTGTATTGCGTCTTATTTCTTGTTTAGTTTACAACGTACTTTGTTTTCCCGTCGTTTTTTGGGACCAAAAAGTACGAAACGGGGGTATTGATGTATTTAGTTTTTCATTCTAATAGTTGTTGTCTAGTCGTTTTTGGCTTGATATTATTTGATTATATCTGTAATGATGTTGTGTGTGGTCCATTGTGTCGGGCAAGACAATCCAAAAAATTTTCAAGCTGAAAACCTTGAAAATATTTTCCCTTTCGATTTTTTTTTTTTTGGGGCATGATGGAAGTTTGAAGCTAACTGTGATTTGTTTTTTATAATGGGAAAGTTTCATTTTTGCTCCTTTGGGATTGTAAGTTTTTGTTGGGTTCAAATCTTTCATTTGAATTGTGTTTTACCAAGTTTTGAGAGTCCAAATGGGTTTGGGATCGATCTTTGGACCATTGCAACACCTCTAAGTTTGTTTTTAAAAGTCTTTATTTGGTCACAGTTAAAATGTTTGGGTCCAAAGGGTTCTTTGGGCTCTATTAATTTATGGGCCCAAAAAGGTGTTTTCGATCTAAATTTGTTCATACATGTGGGACTTAATGTTTAAATGTGTTTGTTCTCGTAATGGTTTTTGGGTTGAATTTTTTTGTTGCCGGATATTTTAAATGAAGATCTGTAATTAATGTGTATGGCCAATGAGGATTCGCTTTCCCTAGTTGTGTTTTTTTTTTTGAATTGTTTTTTTTCCCATTTTTAAGGTTTTAAAAGGTTTTAATTGGAATGTTTGTTTTTTGTGAAGCGTATCCTACTTTTGGGAAAGGTGAAATGGGTTTTCATAAAGTCGTGGGAAGTTGGTCTATTGGTGGATTTGAGTGTTAAAGGGGAGTGGGATGTTGGGTTTTTTACTATTTTTAGGGAGGTTAGTATGGGTTTTTTGTGTGGATTAGGTGGGGTATTAAATCAGGTTTTTGGGGGTGGGTTAAAAGGGGGGGGGTTGGGGGGTTTGGGGGTTTCCGGGACGTTAAAAACCCCCCGAATTTAATTTGTTAGGGTGTTAATGTTAAACTAAGTCAAAACATGGACCGTGTGGAAAGGCTTTCCCGGGCCTTTTTATTTTTGTGTCACTGTTTCTCACATTTGGCGATTATCGGTTGATTGGTATAGGGTGGAAGTAGTTGCTATGTTTCCCACAGGATTGCCCAAGTAACTGTCGATTAGTCCTTGTAAGTCGGATTGTGTGTCAATTGTTTGTGGGGCTGTTAATGCACTATATCGGGGTTTGTAAGATCTTTGGGTTCCCCAGGTGTGGTGCAGTTTGGAAGTAAAATTTGGGGTATGTGTGTGTAAATTTTACTGGACACCAAATGGGTGAAGTGTTTATGCTTCTGTTTTTATTGTGAATGTCGGTAGCAGGCAGTGTGTATATGTCATCCTGTCTCTTGTGCTGGGATGAAGATAGAGGACAGTAGGTTCGGTTTATGGAGTGGGAACAAGGTGTGTAGTGTTTATATTTAATGGGATATATGGGCTCTCTCGGACTTGTTTGAATCTAGTGAGTATAGTATATATTATCTTCATGTATATGTTGGGGGATCTACATTATTGCTTGTTTAACGGGGACTTTGTTTTTTACCGCATGGTATAGGGATTTTTTCGGGAACCTGCCTTTTTAAACGGGGCCCATATGTTACCTACATGTGTATAGTGGACTTAATTACCTGGCTGTCTATTTTCCTTTATCGGGTGCTTTCCATTTTCTTGTAGGCGTTTTGATTTGGGCTTGTATATTTCTTAATTGTAGATCTTGTGTTCTATCTCTGATCTCATTATAAATCTCGGTGGCTTATGATTTTGTAAATGTTTGAGATTTGGGGGGCCATATTTGTTGTATCTTGGTTTTTTTAGTGCTACATGACTTTGGTATTTATCTATTGGTGTCCCTGTCCCCTTTCTATATATCTCTCTGATTGAATGTGTTCTCATTGAAAAGCTAGTTGGTGGGGGGTGTCCATATGATTTTTGGTTTATATTTACATTAGGAAGTGAGTTTTCTAAGTGTTAAGGTGTCGGAAGTCTGTGGATTTAGAAATGTTTGAGGTCAATTGTGTTGAGAAGGGAAAGTGAATGCCTGTAATGGGGCTTGATGTCTCCTGTGAGTTAATAATGGTAAATTCAGTGTATTCCCTTCTATCTTGTAGGATTGATATTGAATGAGTATTTAGCACTCTATGGTTAATGTTGATTCTGAAGAGTATTGTTTTCTAGTTGCTTTACTGTCTTTGTATTGTTGATGTAAGTTTTGCCAAATGTAGGTAATTTTGGCCTCAGGAACCACTCTAAGTGCTAGTTGTTTGTTATTGTTGAGAATTCGTTCACATTTTTTTTGTGTTCCAGTAAGTGACTATGTAGGCATATAGTAGGATCTTTGATTGCCCTTAAGTCCCACAGCAGGTATGTGGTAGTTTATATATCCTTGGCAATGTAGTTTTATTGGATTCTCCTTATTTTAAGATTGGAATTTAGCCCTATCCAAACACTCTTTTTTTTGTTGGTGCCATTGCTAAGGTATTATGCTGATTTGCTTGTGAGGACAGTGGTTTTTCCCTTTTTTTATTGAAGTTTTGGAAACGCAATACCTTAATTCTACTTGTTTCATAGGTTTTCAATGGGGCAGGATGCAGGCGATTATTTGATGTTATACCCTGATTGATTGGCCTTCTTTAAAGCTGTATCAAAAAACAGGGGGTGTGACTTTAGCTTATCAGGTTAGGCTATATCTTACAGATAGGCTATATCTTACAGATAGACTATATCTTACAGATAGACTATATCTTACAGATAGACTATATCTTACAGATAGACTATATCTTACAGATAGACTATATCTTACAGATAGACTATATCTTACAGATAGACTATATCTTACAGATAGACTATATCTTACAGATAGACTATATCTTACAGATAGACTATATCTTACAGATAGGCATATCTTTCAGATAGGCTATATCTTACAGATAGACTATATCTTACAGATAGACTATATCTTACAGATAGACTATATCTTACAGATAGACTATATCTTACAGATAGACTATATCTTACAGATAGACTATATCTTACAGATAGACTATATCTTACAGATAGACTATATCTTACAGATAGACTATATCTTACAGATAGACTATATCTTACAGATAGACTATATCTTACAGATAGACTATATCTTACAGATAGACTATATCTTACAGATAGCATAATCTTACAGATAGGCAAAATCTTACAGATAGGCTTTTACTTACAGATAGGGTATAACTTTCAGATAGGCTATATCTTACAGATAGGCTAATATCTTTCAGATAGGCTTTTATCTTACAGATAGGCTATATCTTACAGATAGGCTAAAAACTACAGATAGACTATATCTTACAGATAGACTATATCTTACAGATAGACTATATCTTACAGATAGACTATATCTTACAGATAGACTATATCTTACAGATAGACTATATCTTACAGATAGTCTATATCTTACAGATAGACTATATCTTACAGATAGACTATATCTTACAGATAGACTATATCTTACAGATAGACTATATCTTACAGATAGACTATATCTTACAGATAGACTATATCTTACAGATAGACTATATCTTACAGTAGGGTATATCTACAGATAGGCTAACTACAGATAGGCCCATATCTTACAGATAAGGCTATATCTTACAGATAGGCTATAAACTTACAGATAGGCTAATCTTACAGATAGGCTATATCTTACAGATAGGCTATAATCTTACAGATAGGCTAAATCTTACAGAAGGCTATATCTTACAGATAGGCTATATCTTACAGATAGGCTATATCTACAATAGGCTATATCTTACAGATAGGCTATATCTACAGATAGGCTATAAAACTTTCAGATAGGGTATATCTTACAGATAGGCTATAATCTTACAGATAGGCTATATCTTACAGATAGGCTATATCTTACAGATAGGCTATATCTTACAGATAGGCTAGATCTTTCAGATAGGCTATATCTTACAGATAGGCTATATCTTACAGATAGGCTATATCTTACAGATAGGCTATATCTTACAGATAGGCTATATCTTACAGATAGGCTATATCTTACAGATAGGCTATATCTTACAGATAGGCTATATCTTACAGATAGGCTATATCTTACAGATAGGCTATATCTTACAGATAGGCTATATCTTACAGATAGGCTATATCTTACAGATAGGCTATATCTTACAGATAGGCTATATCTTACAGACTTTGAAAAAAGCTACAATTTTCAACCTAGAACCAATTCTTCATCAAAGAAACACATTTCTTACATTATACCTCATTCAACAAAAGAAAAAACAAGACCAAAAATAAGACAATTTTATTGCAGCACAAACAAGATTAACAAGTTATTCGAACATAGAAAAATACAATATAATTTCAAACAGCAAAATTTAAGCACACTACAGTTTCAAAAACATGAATCCAATAAAATTACACTTACAACATTCTTGACACAAAGAAGAATTTAAACATTAACAGAGGAAACACTATCAACAACAAGATAAATACCATTTACATAGCAACATTTAAGATACTAAACTTAGATATCCAACACAAATAACTGAAACATTCACAATTTTCAAAAGCTATTCCTTGGTGCTAGACCCAAAAGCCCTCCATTCACTTTCTTCTTATTCAGAGTTTTCAGCACTGGTTTCCCCATCACTTATGTGGTCGTCTTCTTCTAAAAAAGAGACACAAAAAAGTTATACTATGATATCAAAAAAAAAAAAAGAGCAATTGAACATTAGACAGCAATATCCACGATACCTACAGAACTAAACACAGAGCAAAAAGGTAAGGATCAATAATGGGAAACAACGCTAAAAAATCACAAAGAGGATGCAACTATTACTTATCCTTAAAGTTGCCAGTCAGGGAATCATTAAAACTTACAAAAAAGAAAAAAAAAAAAACCCTGCAATTTATGCAAAAATACACCAAGCGTTCCAAAACCCTACAGGTTCACCAATAGGTACCAACACAACATGGATCAAGAAAAAACACTCACTAGAGGATACACATATCCCAGGGAAGAGAGACTGGTTACAGATTGTAGTGAAACGAAAAAAGACAGACAAAGTAAAAAGAAATACAATGAGTAAAGCAGGTTGTGGACCAAACAAACGAAGCCAGGAAACTTCTTCCAACTACTCAATCTGATAACATGACGTATATGGATATTGTGAGGCCTAAACTTTAAGCCAAACCACGGAGAAAATAAATGTGAAACAAACTTGATGAAATGATGGCAGTGAAATACATGCACAACAGAAAATTATAGTGGATCAAATATACGGCTAACTTGGACTTTCTCCATAGCCACTCATCACACCTGAAAGGAAAAGTGTGATACGTGTGCCAAAGCTACCACCATCTGACTATATTAGTACCATGTATTAGTTTGTTGGAAATGTTGAACAGCAAGATCAAAACAGCAGATTAAGGGTAATGAGTGGTGGCTGAGTTCATAAGTGTTTATAAAGCAGAGATTTCAGACTGACCAATAGCTAAATGTGTCCAGAGAAGGCTAAAAGTGATCAAAATTAACCATCCTTGCAAGTTGGAAAGTGTGAAAATAGGGAAAAGCCAAAAGAAGGTTTTAGATCAAAGAAACCGAGAAGTAGAAATAGACATGTTAAAATCACACATGATGATTTGGGAGGCATTTCCAAAAACAGAAACTGAGACAAGACAAAAATACGTAAACCACAAAGGAGAGGAAAAGGAGTGAGAATTCAAGAAAAATGACCAGATAGCTGCAGTGTGGAGAAAAAAAATAACATCCAGCCTGTTCTCACGTCTGGGGGTGTGGGTGAAGTGTCCCCCATATGTGATGACGGCTAAAAAAAAAAGGAGTCCAAAATAACACATTTCAATGGGAAAGCAAGACGTACAACAACAATTACGCAGATTGGTAACGTTTCGGTGGGATGAAGAGGAGAAGGTGGAATAAAAAATCAACAAAAGTAGACCAGAATTAAGAGAGCTGTCTCGTGCTTCCACAAGCAGGAAAATGAACCATGACAGCAGATGGCTGAATGATTAATCAAAACTAAGTTTGTGCACCACCCAGAAAAATGAAGATTTGAGTGGTTAAAGTCAGTCAAGAAGTAATGCATGGAATGCAGACAGGAGAGAGAGAAGGAGAACTGATTTTATGTGGACAGAGCTCTTTGAAAGGCATAACTGGCCTATAAAAAAAAGGAAAAAGGCAGCAAGATAAAACACAAAAATGGAACCATAGAGGACTATGCTGTCGAACAGAAAGCACAGTTACTTACAAAGATAAGTTTCTGCCCCCTTACAGCAAAGTTAGGAGTCACTTCAAAAACTTACACTTACAAAAGAGGCAAAGTAAAAAATGCAAACACAAAAAGTATACCACAGAACACTAAGATGCCCCAGCTAAAATACTTCAAAATATTAGATTGAACCACAACACCATAACAGCCACAAGCTACAACACAACCAGCCTTCAAAATACCAATACAAACTCCGAAGTAACCACTACTAAAACACAACCCCAATATTAACTTGCAAAGCAGAGCTGACTCACCAAATAACCTACACAATAATCCACCCTATCAATTCATGAAATGCAGATCAAAACCAGGAACTGAAATGACCAAGAACCAGATCACAAGAGGAAAACAAATTCAACCACCGTACACACAATCCAGCCTGGAAAACTTAACCCATCATATCTTTAATAACCAAAACAAACCAAGATGCCCAGTCTACACCATTAAAAACAACAAAGCTGAACGAAAAAATAAACCAAAAAACCACCCTGGAACCTTTACTCCTCCCCCCCACCACCCCGCAACCTTACATGCAGAAAAAACTAAGACTGACACCAAACACCAAGTGCAAACTTAGGTGCAACCACCGATTAAAATACAAAAAGTCAACTTTATAAAACCTCTCTAAACAATACACAGTTAATATAACAACTCCTGGGTCAATACTAACAAACCCAGTGTTAGCAACCATGATCATCTACACGAACTTCACCCTACCTACAGCACAAAAACCACAGCAACATTTTACAAACTAATTACCAGAAAACCCAAAATTAGCTAAATACAAGACTGAAGGGCTCTAACATTACTAATACTTGAACAGCAAGAGCCAAGGATACAAAAGCTGGACTACCAAATTAGGTTTGCAAATGTGTAAACAACTGCTTCAGTGATATAAAAAAAAAAAAAATGCTAATTAATGAGACAAACTCAGACTGAATCTGTTACCAAGAACATTCTACACAACACAGGATCCTCTTACACTTTCAGTAACCATCTGACCCAAGATTTGCCCAGGAAATACAACAAGGTTTCAACATCTTCACTGCAAAAACCATAATTAGACATTAATGAGTTATTACAACCAAATTAGAATAAGCTAGAAACCTACACAAACATTATTACGATAAATGCAATTTTATGCACATGAAGAAATAAAAAACCTTACATGAAAAAACACAAAATAAAAATATGAAAGAAAGACGGTCCAATACACTTTATGCCAGGATCAGGTAACACAAATAGAATCAGACAACTATTAAAACAGGCATCAATGAGAACATTATTCTAACATTACACAAGCCACTCATTATACAACACAGAATACTGGATACAATTTGACACACCAGAAAAAAAAAAAAAAAAAAAAAAAATTGTAGACCTGGAACAGAATCCAAACCGGCCAATAACAATCAAAAAATAAAAGGGTGCTCTGCAATGCCTGTAAACTTAAGATCAAATACTATTAGTGGGGAGAAAATAACTTCAGGCAAACAGAGCAGAGATGCTACTCATTAACTTAGACTTAATTTCAGCCTCTTCCCGGAGAACAAAAATATATAAACTATCACAACTAGACCCAAATAATAATTAAACACAACAAAACTAAAATAAACCACTAGCTGCAGCAAATAGCAATCCCAAGTGCACCCTCTAACATCTAAACTATATGCTGCAGAAAACCAACAACAACAACTCTCTAAAAAGAACCAGATAGACTATGAATTACATATAATTGCATTATACACCAACAGCACCTAAAGAAGCCCAAAAACCATGGCTACAAGCTGCTGCCAATAACTTAAACTATGAACACATGGAAAAAATTCGAATAAAAACACAAAACAAGATGAGCAGTAAAAAACAAAAACACAAGGCAAAACCATGCACATGAATGCTCAATAACCCTATATAATCTAAAACAAAATACAGAACCGTCCACTACTATCATCCAAACACAAATCAAGTTAAAACTCCATTCACTAAGACGTTCTCTAACCATGACAACAACACCAAATTCACTAACAATAGATATGACACTTGTTTCTTTACACTCACAAAACTAGGTTCCTTAAGACATTCTGTTAACACCCCCATCCCAAGCCACTCAGACATACACACCAATAGTTACCCAGAGTAACATCATACCATTCTCAAAGGACAACTAAAAGACAAAACTAAGAAAAGCAAGGTTTTACTCCAAACCTCAACCAGTCATCTTTGCATTTCCCTAAAAACCTCCAACTAAAGCACTACTAGACAAGACAGTGCAGAATATATTAAAAATTGCCTCTAATTAACCACCTCAAATATGAACAGAATCAAATCCTTCCCATAAATGGACACAGGATCAGACACCTACCACAATGCAAACTAAGAGCAAATATTTATGTCATACAACACTCCTTGAACAATTTTCACTTAATACTCAACATCACAATACCTCTACACTAAATTTTGTATACAAAGTCAAATCGCAACTAAATAAACTGTTACAATCAAACAGTTCGGCATGGCAAAAAGCAAAACCAAAATAACATGGACAAAAAGACCAACAAAAAATAAGGAAAAAAAATTCAAAATAACACACATACCAGGGATATCAATTAACACTAAACAAAATACACAAATAAGACATCATGTCAGAAAACGATTCTGAATTAAGCCACTAAAACATTACCCGGACTATTTTAAAACACACTACAAAACATACACTATTACTAACTGCCCATTACATTACAGAAAATAGACATGATCAAGAAATTCAGACTTTTACACCCACCTACATCCAAATTCAGCACACTCATCAAAACAATTGATGGCCACAGAAACATTAAAGACTACAATAAGAAACGAGTCAAAACACAAAGAATAACTCGCCTCAGTAACATAAAAAAAGAAAAACCAAACTTACAAACACACTTAGGGGTGTTAGAATAATAAAGTAACACACAATTACCAGAATATCAAACATTTAAACACTAAAGTCAGTCACCAGTAACTTCAACAATTACACAGGAAAACAAAAAAAAAAAAACCTTCTAACTAAAGACAGCTCGAACAATAAGACAA
The DNA here is from genome assembly GCA_025379985.1 of Phyllomedusa bahiana. NCBI lineage: Eukaryota > Metazoa > Chordata > Amphibia > Anura > Hylidae > Phyllomedusa > Phyllomedusa bahiana. The sequence continues at coordinate 47,893 of JAODAL010007067.1, forward strand.
TCCCAATCAACAGAACCGACAAAATTATTTCAACAACTAATAATATAAACCCTTTCGGACACCAACATTTTCAAACATGGAGGAGAACACCGTGATCCAATAATTACAAATTCAACTCACCCTTCACAACCACATATCCCTGCTAAATACACTTAAGGAATAATTACATTCCATCTATAAAGAAAAAACAACCTGTGGAAAATGGATGGACCAAGATAAACATACCTTTTCAATCCAGAGATTCTGCTCTATTTGCTCAGAATGGAGGGAAGAATTTGCAGAAAGTTTACTAACATGCATTTTCTCTCTCTGGGCAAAGATACATATATTTACATATAGCACTGTCAACACCTACAATGTAACTCAAACAAAGCAAAAACATCAGAGCACAATCCATGGTTTAAATCCCTGTAAAAAGCAAAACACAGATTTTAGCCTCCATATATCAAACATAACCCCATGATGTCTACTTTGGATTTTGGAAAACTAATACACAACAGACCTAGAAAGACAGAAAACAGGAGTAGAAACATGCATGAAATGCAACACTAAGTAACTCAGAAGAAAAGTCACACCACAACAATTCAGACTAGGATTAATCACATCCCATGAAAATAAAATAAAACAATGAACCAAGAACAAACAAATCCCACATTACAAATACATTTGACCACATCTATTTCATTGCAAAAATACATCACACTGCTAATTGACATAGTAGCAAAAACATATCCACTAAAGACTAACATGTATTTTGGAATTCACATATCAATGTCAAAAGTTACATTAGTTACAAACCAAAAAAATCAAAACACCTCTAAGTAAGCCAGAGATATCTATAACAGACATCAAAACAAAACAAAAAAAATACATGACAAACAGTCACAACACTTAATGACAAATTTTAAAAAGCCAATGCATCAGACATCACCTCTGTGGAGCATCCCTTTATGACAACCTCCTTCAACAGCCAATTTTGGTGCTCTCAGTGCCTCCACCCAAACCTTTCGATTACATCCCCATATATCAAACGAACATTAGGCCTCTTCTGAAATTAGATTAATCTAAGAACCACTAACCCAACACTCCAAAATTTCCAAAAAAACACATTTCAGATATGATTTGAAACATAGAAAACTATAGATTCAACACTAAATAAATCTACACTTCAAAAACTAACAAATACTCCCCTGCTGGTGACCTACAAACCTTATCCCACAATCTATCCCAGCTGTTTACCACTCAGAAAACATTAGTGAAATTGAAAACAAAATATACACCACACTTCAGAGTCACTTAAACGATTGGAACCAATTGCTGGAGTAGTTGAAACCATTCAACTCATGATGATACAATTCAAGATTAGCAAAAACTTATGAACAAAAAAAGGCTAACCAACATCTAATCACTTCACATCTGCAACACATTGGCCTCCCACTGCTGGCACATTCAAATACTAAGTGCCCTCCCACTGAAGGCAAGACTCTACTCATTAGGAATCTGAGCCTCTGAAGCAAGAAAAAAAAACTACTGTTTGATGAAACCCAATGCAGATGTAAAAATAAGTAGTAAAGAACTCTTTCTAGAGCATCCCATGTAAAAATTACTTCCCTTTAGAGTGCAACATCATAGGGAGAGTCTAACTTAAAATCTGTTCACTTTGTACACAGCTTTCCAGGAACAATGTAGAAATTAACCAACAACAAATGCATATACTCAAAAAAAAAAAAAAAAATGTAGTTACTAACTTGCACAATTCTACAGGAAAGGCAAAGTGTCTCACTACAGCAAGCAATGCTGGCAGCCCATCGGAAAACAGTCAACAGCTCGATAGCTATATCAACCGAAAAACATGACAGCCAATAAGAGAAATTATATCTAGGAATATGTATGACACTGCTAATGGACAAATAGTGCAAACAAACTTAAATTTTTCAACATTATTACATAAATTAATGCAACAAACAGAGTGAAACAACCACTTTTAAATAATTAATTGCCTTTGCAAAAGATATCAAACCCCATTCGCATCTCAAATGTCCATGACAAAACAAAAAAATATATATATACACAACCGGAACTAATTGCTGACTAGAGAGAAAAACACTTGATACATATGGGAAACTTCTAAAGTTTGGTAAACCTACAAAATTAGGGGGAATAAAAGATACACTAAAGCTAAATTAAAACAATCGACAAAACTCAGATACGTTTCTAGTCGAAATTATCAGGGAAAATTAATAAAAAAGGTACAATGAAACAAAAAAAAAAAATTGCTAAAAAGAAAATCATTCTAGAGCTAATTGGAATATAAACCAGTATTCACTATCAAAAATCTACACTCAAAGAACACTTCCTTCTAACAGATTCATTGGAACATTTATTAAAAAAATAGGCAATTTACCACGAAAATAGCTTAACGTTCTTATTCATTCAACCACAACACTAGCCAAACACAGATTTTGGGCAGAACCCAACCCCCCCCCCCCCCTCAAAAAACAACGACATTGGAAATGACCAGAAATCTACTGCCATTCCAATTTAAGTAACTACAACACATTTTATTTGAAGACTATGCCAAAAACCAAAACCTCACAATGTGCCAGCCTTCAAACACAAATACTGTCTGAATAAACTTCCACATAAGAGGTTTAGTCACATACACAATTAAACTAACAAAACAGCTAATTAACAAACACAAATTTAGGATCAATGACTACTATTGAATACCGTAAATAAAACTACAGCAAAACAAAAATTTAGTAACATCAAAAGGAACAAATGAGAAATGTGATTTGACTCTACAGCAACATTTCGGACAAAAAAATCCAAAACATTAGGAACAAAACATCTGAACTTCACAATACTACATAATCTCTTAGACAGAATTTAAGAGCCGTCCATACATATTTGAAGGCAATGTACTTGCAAAAGTTACACAAATATACAGCATTACTGCAACTTCTAGCACGGGAAAAACAACATCAAACATACACACCATGTCAAACCACCCTTAGATACCAGTAATGCTATGTGAACATTCCCAAATAAACACTTCAAACTTCAAGTGGAAAACTACTACCTTGAAAACAGAACACTCAATTAACTGCTATTAATAACTAGTTAGTGAAGATGATACAAGGAAAATATTCACGCCAATTGGCAACATTACTTAAAGAGCTATCAACTGCCTTACGGCATGTTCACACAGCGTTTACGGAGTTTTTCCTCGCCCAAAACACATCAAAACCTTGCCTGAAACACGCTTCTTCAGATGACATTTTAGACAAGGCTTTCATCAAGTTTGGGATCTGATTTGCAACCATACTAACAAATCGCAAGCACAAAAACCACACCTAAAACACACCATTGACGTGACACTTTTTTGTTTTAGTGCTTCCAAAGAAGCGTCAAAAAAGCCCATCTTGTGTGAAATACAACAATGTTTGACAAACAAGTCGATTAAAAGAACTGGCGCCGTTTTAGAAGCGTTTTAGACCAGGTTGGGAGGGACAAGGAAACGCTACCAAAAACACCATGTGAACATGCCCTTAAACATAGTGTAAAAAAATACCGCACCAGCTAATAAGTCAAAGATTGAACATTAATAAAGATACTCAATATGCAGCCACCAAAAAACTAATTCACTATTTTAGAAAACTAAATACATCAACCATCACCAGACATAATATAACATCAAAACTAGACTACAGAGAGCACATTTTTGAATAAAATTTTGAAACTACATTGATGGAAACCACCCAATTTCAATCAATTTAAACCCATTTAACTGACACACTCCGTATCAATAGCAACAACAAAGTCAAAAATCCTTGAACACAAGACAGATTCAGACAGTAAGGGTGCTTTCACATGGTACATTTTTTGAAGCTTTTTTGGTGCAGAAAAACACAGCAATTAAAGATATACTTTGTTCAACAAAAAAACCAACAAAAACACACAATTTGAAAGCACCCTTAGTATAATAGACTGCAGCTAAAACACGCTGCTATCTATCATATCTTGCTGGTATAACACAGGTCATTCAAAATTACAGTCCAATAGTGAAAACAAACACACGCTATATACAAAGATTACACCAAAAATAATGACAAATATGCACTTTTATTTAAGCAAAACACACAAATAAAACATACCAAAAAATACAAACACAAAAACTGCTTAGTCCCACAAACACCTCACACAAGTCTGAAAAAAAAACAATTCACAAACAATAATTGATAACTACCAAAATAAAAAAACCATTTGACACTCAATCAAAAAATGTTCACAGCACTTCAAACTAATACATCAAAATACTAAAATAAAACAAAATATAATTTACATGGAACAGTCAGCCAAAATAAACTCAAATAAATGTCACTTCGACACAGTGATCACTGATGGGGATAAACTATTGGTTAAAAGTCAGCCTACTTCAAAAACACAAACAAAACCATAGATAAACAACTGAGATCCAAAACATACACAATACAAACCCATCACATTAAGGCCATGTTCACGGGGTGTATTTACAGACATAATTAAGTCCGCAAATACGTCCAAAAATACGTTTCAAATAAGGAACAATTAGATTAGCATTCATTCTAATGTAAAATACACCTCTTCGATCACACAAGGCGTATTTTCGCTACTTATTTGCGGGCCTAAATACTATCTTAAAATAAAGTCCAACGTCACTTATTGACGCGTATTTCACAACGTAAATCCACATTTTAAACAATGGGAAATGCTTTTACGACACGGAATACGCACCACACTTTGTGACACGTATTTGAAATGGATTTCAGGACGTATTTGCGGACGTAAATACGCCGCTAAATAAGCAGTGTGAACATAGCCTTACACAAACAAAACTCAAACTCACTAGATCAGAAACTAACACAAATTAGTAAAAACTACATTGAGGAAGTAAAAGCTGAAAAATAAAGACCAGATTGACACGCCAATTTTAACAGCCTGCTGAATAAACTGATCAGTTAGACTCGGGTCACACAGCTTAACTACAGGACATAATTTGGCCCCGCAATTACGCCGTGTGGACGGGGCGGGAGCAGAGGGCCGGCACCTCGCCGTCCAATAAACTTTCATTACCAGGGGCGCGGATACGCAGCTGGTAATGCACATGTCACTTATCTCCCCACCCGGCAAATTCACCGAGCAGGAAGAGGAGACGTAATCCATAATTCACAATCAGAACTGTGCATTACCATAAGGAATGGGCCATTTTCAGGCCCTCATTTGCACACTTCAGCGTGTAATTACAGACAAAAATACGGCCCATTTAAAGCCGTGGGAAAATGGCCTTAAACTACAGGATGACAACTTTAACAAAATAAAACATAAAACATTAGAGGTAGTTTTGGCTTTAAGCATGGATTTCAAACACCAAATGAAATCAGAACAAGTCCATCATTACACATAGAAAAAACAGCTCAAAAAAAAATTTAGAGGGATATTGAACACATTCAGGATGCTTTCACACCTCCATTTTCATGTGTTTCATGCAAAGAGTCACTTAATGCTGGACTAAAATAACATTCGAATTTAGAGACATTTCGTACAAAACCGTACACAACATTAATTGCTGCGCCTTCACACACCTAATCAAGATAAACGCTCTAGCAAAGCTACCTTAGAATCAGTACTAAAAGATTAGTATGGAAAACACCTGTGTCCAAAATACACACTATAACTATAGAAAAAATCCCCAATGGATGCTCAATCCAAAAATGGGGTCTGCATTGGGTGACTGCAACCACAGAGCTCCAAAATCACCACTAAATAAACATTCCACCAAAACACTTATACATACAGTCTGGCACCCAGAACACAAATAATTCGTTATAACACATCAATTTATACAGTTAAAGTGCTTGAAGGAACTGTGTCAAACTCACATTTTTAAAATAATTTCGATTCAATTTCTCGTGCATTTTTCATATGACTTACAATATGTTTGAATAATTCTTAAGTCTGGCAGTTTTCACTTTGACGACTAGACATTGTTTTCACTGCTTTTACAGCAGCTCATGGACATACAAACCATAAGACTGTTTCTGTCCCATAAACTTAAATAAAACAGTTTTCTAGTCATGCTGTGTGACCTAGGAAGAAATCACTCTGCAGGGAGGAGGGGGCTGAGAGCTGGGACATCTCCTCTTGTGACTGGGGCCTCCTGTGTTATTTATTCACACTGTTGTCTCCTTGCTTTTTGACCCTGCTTGGCTTAATAATGAGCAGACAACTAAGAATCTTTATCTATAGGACAGGAAGTCTCAGACTATTATTAGGCTTAGTGGCCAAAGTGAAAACTGCAGGACTTAAAAAATACAAAAAAATATTGAAAGTAATATGGAAAATTAAAAAAAAAAAGTGGTTCACATACAAATGTGAGTTAAACAAAAAGTCAGTTTTGATGACACATTCCCTTTAATTTGGCCGCCAACTATATTTACATAACTAGACAAAACATAACCCTGATTTCACAACCAAGAACAAACACATACTACAACGGTTTGACCAATAGGCGCAGCTGAATACCTGAACTCAAATTGAAGCCAGTAGCAGACATTGCTGACCTATATACTACCTGAAAAACTCAAACAGGTGCAGCTAATTAGTAATTAACAGCTCACACACCCAACTGCTATGGAAACAATCAGAAGAAATGGCGGATTCACTTCATCCCTGTTCACACCAGCATGCAGGAAAGCCACAATACATAGGGAAAAAGCAACCACTCACATTTCAAAAATTTAAGAGGAGAGCTATTGCTGATACTACAATTACATCAAAATAAAACTAGTTTCAAACTTGTCGCAAATACACCTACAGGTGATACACCATGCTGACTAACAACCTATTACAATAAGCAAACTACCCAAACCCAACAACAACTAAAAATTAAAATACAAAAACAACCTCTGCTCAACAGCATTCCTGGACAGATTAAAAATAAAAATACACTCACTTAACATATAACGCGTTAAGTACAAAATACCCAAGCTCACTTTTTCAAACCCCAACTATAACACATTCAAAAACACCTTCCAAGTCAACAGATTCACAACACACACCAGCAGATATTCCTTAAATAACATCCTGCCAAAAAGCACTTCTTATTCAAAATATTGGACACTTTTAAGCACCTGATAATACACCACCACCTGATCAAACTAAAACTTAATGAGGTAGAGCTCCCCCTAGTCTGACAAACAGAATAAATTAAAATAACAACTGAGCCACATATTCAATCTCACTCTAATCCTGATAATTCCACTTTTTAACATTGACATTTACTAATTTCAACTTGCAGACACTGTGCATTTTTTTTTATTTACAGAGTTTGGAGAACAGGAATTGAGGGTGCAGAAAGCCACGGCAAGTAATGCTGAACTAAATACATGCCGACAATCCAGACTACACCACTATTTGAGTACACCGAGAAATAGCAGTCATTGGTATACCTTCCAGCACTAAAACAAGAATCACCAAAAACAGTGGGAAAACAGCCTTACAGGCCATTAATAGTAAATAGTCAACACTACATAAAGAAGGGACAACATGCTGTTATTTCTAGGGAGCACATAAAAGAGGTAGCACTTTTAGTAGACCGTTTGGCTTAAGACCTACAAATTGTTAGAGGCACTTACAGGGGTGTATAATATACATACCCCAAAAAGTCTGATCACAAACTAACTCAATACTTCAGTGTTACCGATTTTAGACACAGGTGTTAGAAATAAAAACTAAATAAGTTCACCCTCATGTCCAAGATTCAGGCAAAAATAATAACAGCTCAAAAATAAATACAGACAATACTTCATTAACTACCTGGTTGGATAGGACTCGCTTACACACTACATTACCAGACAAACCATTTAAGAAGCAACAAAAATTAAAAAATAAATATAAAAAATTACAATGTTACTACTAAATAAGTGGATCACATTCACACGTCAGATTTTAAGACCAAAATCAACAAAAACTAAAACTCTTCCTCCTCTAAATCAATCAAAGAGCACCCAGTACTAACATCATAGATAACCACTTACAACAAAGTTGCCTTCAGGATAGGAATCAGTCACCACCACTCTCTTCATATAACCCCATAGCCAGTTTGCTTGCCAATTAAAAACTCAAAAAACACTCACAAAATGCTAAACCCACAGCTACTTGTTATCTGGGTTACTAAGCAACTTTTCGATCTACAAACAGAAGACCAATATCTGCTAAACATGCAATAGCTAACATCACCCAATTTGCCACTTGCTCTACAGAACTCAAGAGAAAATTTCACAAAATACACCTTCTTACTTCCTAAACCCTATTACAACCCTCACCCTATTAAGCTATTACACAACCCCAACATTGAGCCCACTAACTGAGAAGCAAAGTCCTCTCAAAATCAACACCTATCCTCAGTGCAGCATGCTGCTCATACAGGTCTCTAATGCAGGCTTCCAAAATACCAACATATAAAGATCAACTAAAGCAAACATATAGCAGACCATGCACAGACACCCGCACACTTTCCATTAGAAGTCAAACTACTTACCAGCAGTGCGCTCACCACCAACTGAAGGACATCCTTCCTCACCAAACACTTTCTTCAAACTAAGCAGGACATGTATTTCACCAACTTCCTTCCATTAACCCCTCCCCTAATTAGGTGCACAGAACTAATGCCAAACAGCTCTGTAACCCTCTGTGTTCCTACAAGATTGGAAGAGTCTGTAACCCTTTGTGTTCCTGCCACATTTGAAACATATCATCCATCCGTGAAGACAGAACCGATACGTTAACAAGTTTGGGGCCTCAATCGGATGAACGGATGAACGTTAGACGTTCACATACTATCCATTTTTACACTATCCGTCACATATGTATTGGATTGTAACACTTTGATGACACCGGACGCTGCACTTTAGCACATTAAAAACTCACAACATTACAATCTGTATACACTGCACAGAAAAACGACCATTTTTTAAGCATTTTTCTTTTTCTACAAACGCGGGAAAAACGACTGTAATCCTCTCCCATAGACTCTAATGTAAAAAACTCCCACTGTCTACACTCAGCTGCTTTTTTCAGCTTGTTTTTTTCACTGGTCGTATTTTGCTACATGTTCTAAAAAACGCCAGAGCCGGGCAGAAAATTTACTACAGGAGTCTATGGAAAGCGCCGGACGTTTTGGGGGCACGTTTTTTGGCCGCCATTTTGGCCTCAATTTTTCCATGACAAACCCCCAGCAGACCCAAATTGCACCTGTAATTGGTGGTAACAAAGGTTAATCCTTATCAAATTTGCATACAAGTGTTTGATATGTCCTTATCTGTACCATTCGTAATAAAATAATCATGCTTTGGTCACTAACTATTTTTGCCCAATTCATATTTTGTTTCCATAAGAAAAAAAAATTTGGGGACAGATTTTTGCGCTAATTAAGTAATCTCACTTGTGACTATAAAAATACATTTTTGGACAGACTTACGCACTAAAATCATTTTCTTTACTTTATTAGCGTCAGACGCTAAAAATACATCTTTTGACCCATTCGAGCACCAGAATCCATTTTTGGAAACGATTTGGCCACTAAAATCCTTTACTGAACAGATTTGGCTGCTAATAAAGTTCTTTCCCTTCTATCACTAGAAATACATTTTTTTAATCATGTGGGCACCATAATACAATTTTTTGCTTGCGTTTAGCACTAAAATCCTTTACAGAACCTATTTGGGCACAAAAAACGTTATCTCGCTTCGGGCACTAAAAAATACCTTTCTGTAGACATTTTAGCGCCAGAAATAATTTTTTTTACAGATTTGCCAACTAAAATCCTTCAATGAACATATTTTGCCGCTACTAACATTATCTCGCTTCGATCGCTACAAATACATTTTTGGACAAATTTGGCCACCAGAAACGTTTTTGGATGGATTTGGGCACTAATCAAGTAATCTCACTTCAATCGCTAAAAAGAAGTGTGGTTTACACTTTTTTGGACCAGAATACAATTTTTTATGGATTTCGGCACTCAAATCATTTCCTAAACATATTTTTGCCACTAATAAAATGATCTCACTTCTGACGCCAAGAAAAGACACTTTTGACGGATTCAGCCGCAACAAGCCGTTTTGGGATGGATCTTAGCGCTCTAATCTACATCTTTACGGATTTTGACGCTAATAAAATCATCAAACTTTGGACCCAAAACTATACGATTTTGGCAAATTTCGCCATCACAATCCATTTGGAACGGATTTTGCTGCTAAAATCCGTATTTTTACAAATATTGCCACTAATAAAGCAAGCTAGCTTTTGACGCCAAAAATAACATTTTTTAAGGCTTTAGGTGCCAAATTCCATATTTAACGCATTTGAGTACGAAAATCCGTATCTTGACAGATTTTGGCACTAATAAAGTGATCTCGCTAAGGGACACTAAAAGTTGGTTTTGACAAATTTGGGCGCTAACATGCATTTTTGGATATTTGGCCGCTAACATCATTTTCTTCACAGATTTGAACGCTAATACAGTTATCTTGCTGTATGGAAAGATAAGGTGGGTTTTTGTCAATTTGGGTGCAACAATCTAGTGCCAAATGTAAGAAAGTAGTAGCAGCACACAAAGGACAATGTGCTCACAATGGCTACAATGATCTAAAGGAAATGACTACTTAACATGTTAACTCCACCTGTAGGGTGTCGTTAACATCCAATTGCTTCATTTGGCCATACATTAAAAAGCAGAGCAAAGACGCTCCAAAAAAACGCTTAAAAAAACCCTCAAACAAACGCTACAAAAAAAAATTAAACACCCAAAAAAACTGACGTGTTTTAAGCTACTTTAGACAGACAGAGGACAGAAAACGCAGTTTCATGAATATTTTAAGTAATTCGTTTTCACGACGTTTTTGGCCCACTGCAGTATAGACATAGCCTTAGGCCATGTTCACACAGCTTAAAATGGGCCGTATTTCGGTCCATAATTACGTGCCAAAGTGCACACATTACGGGCTGAAAACAGCCCATTCATTACGGTAATCCACAGTTCTCATCGGGAACTATGGATTACGTCTCCTCTCCCTGCTCGGCAAATACGCCGGTCGGAGAGATAAGTGACAGGTGAATTACCAGCGGCGTATACGCGCCGCTGGTAATGCAAATCAATGGGCCGGCAAAGTGACGACCCACGACTCCCCCGCTCCCGCCCCCAGCCACACAGCGTAATTGCGGGCCGTCATTAAGTCCCGCATTTACGCCAGGTGAACATATCTTTAGGCTCTGTCTCCCCTGCAGTGGAAAAAAAAGGACCGGAAAACAAATTACTAAAAACATTCATGAAACTGAGTGTTCGCTCCCCTGTCTGTCAAAAGCAGCTGAAAAAAACCAGCCATTTTTGGCAGCAATTACCATTTTTTGGGCGCTTTTTTGGGCACGTTTTTTACAACCATTTTTGGATTGTCTTTAAGCCGGTTTCTCATGTATGCATAAATTAAGCCATTGGATGTAACTCCGCCCTATAAAAGGAAAAATAAACCACCCGTTTGCATTTATATGTGATCTTCAAATCGGTATACGCATTTTTGCACTAATAAAGCAAACTCCCTTTTGTCACCAAAAATACTTTTTTGGGACAGATGTGGGCCCAAAAGTCCTGTTTTTCACGGATTGGGTTGCTACGATCTGCATTTTTACAGATTTTGGACGCTAATAAAGCTATCTCGCTTTTGGCACCAAAAATACATTTGGGGAAGCATATTGGACCTAAAATCAATTTTTCCCAATATTTGGGGCCAAGATCGGCATTTTTTCGGATTTTGGCACTGATCATGTTATCTTGCATTTGCCCCAATCAATGATTTTTGGAAAACCTTTGGGCCCTAAAGTAATTTTGGAAATCATTTGGGCAATAATAATATTATCTCGCTTTGGTCACCAAAAATACATTGTTTGGCCGGATTTGGCCCTATAGTAAATTTTTGAAGGCAATTTTGGTGCTGTAATCCGTAATTTTACGGATTTTGACTCTAATCAAGTTCTGGCTTCTGACGTAACTAATACGTTTTTTGGAACATTTGCACGCCAGAATCAAGTTTTGTACTGATTGGGCCACGCAAATCCCTTTCTTAACACATTTTGCCACTAATAACGTTTCTTGCTTCTCACACCAAAAATACGGTTTGGGACAGTTTTTGGCCAAGGATGCAATTTTTAACCGATTTGGACACTAAAATACTTTTCAGAAGATATTTTGCCCCTTATAAAATTAATAAAAGGATATTACCGTCAAAAACATATTTTTTCAAACAGAAGATAACTTGATTAGCGTAAAAATCTGGGGAGAAATGTATTTTTGTGCCAAAATACGTAAACAAAGGAATTCTTGGACCAAAATTCAAACAAATTTATTTGGGGCCTAACAAGTGAAATAACTTTTTTAGACAGAAAAGATGTTAATAAGAAAATTGGTGCATCCAAATCCATACTAAAACAGATTATGGCTCATACAGCTGAAAATAATTTATTTTTGGCGTCACAAGCAAGATAACTTTATAAGCACAAACATCGGTAGAGAAAAATATTTAAGCAAAAAAAAAAAAACAAAAAAAAAAAAAAAAAAAAGGTAGATTTGGCGTCAGAAGCCAGATAACTTTATTCCCGTCAAAATAGGTTAAGACAAAGATTTTTGCACCTAAATCCATCCAAACAACCGATTCTACCGCCACAATATGTAAAAATAACGCATTTTTGACGTCCAAAGCAACATAACTTTATTAGCGCCGACATATGTTCAGAAAAGTATTTTAGTGTCAAAACACCATAAACCAAATGATTCTTGCACCAACATCCGCAACAAAAAAGGAGTTTCGCCGGCAGAAGCGAGAACTTTATTAGCGCCAAAATATGTTAAGAAAAGGATTTTGGCATCACAATCCGCTAAAAAATGGATTCTGACATCTAAATCCAAAAAAAACAGAGTTTGTCAAAAAAATAAAAAAAAAGCGTGATCATTTTATTACTAAACATACCAAAAAGGACACGTCGGACACTTGGATGCAAATTTGAACAGGTATAACCTTTATGAAAACCCACTATAGTTGGAACTTAGGTCTCCTGGAAGGGTTTTCATTGAAACATCGCAGCAAAAAACGCCGCAAAAACGCAACCAAAAACACGGCTTAAGACGTCCGGCGCTTTCCAGAGACACCGGGAGTCCATTCTCAGCCCAGCTCTGGCGTTTTTTGGAACATGTTGCTAATAAACAACCATAACAAATAAGTTCAGTGTAGACAGCAGGAGGTTTTTACATTAAACATTTAGGGGACATGATTACAGTAATTTTGCCTGCATTTTGGCAAAACAAATAACGCCGAAAAATAAAGACGATTTTCTGTGCAGTGCAAACAGAGCCTTACAAGAAACAGTGTTTCGACTGTATATGTCAATGTACTACATAGTCTAATATTTAGGCACAAGTTGCAAACCGAGACATTTAGAGTCATCATCAAATATATACAGAAACCACAACTATCAGATCACTAAATAAACAGGTGACAGCCCATAGTACAGCTAGTAACAAAAAAAAAACATTCACTAAAAACATCTCACACGAGTCCACAAAACCAGAATTCCCCAGCTCCAGGCCTTAAGGCCCACCAACAGGTCAGGTTTTTGTGCTCTCCTTAGCAGTGCACAGGTGATTTCATTATGGTAAGTGGTGCAGTGAGAGATCCAGAAAACATGACCTGGGGCTGCACCTTCAGCACTGGAGTTGGGGAACGCTGCACCAATCCGGCCACATTAGGCATACGTTTAACATATACATTTAACCAGATGTTCCAACGCAGATTGCCTATGTGATCAACAAATCAAAACAATACATTAGCAAGAAAAGACAAGGAACAGGCTACATAAAAAAGAGAAACATCACAAAATGTCAAACGTCTGCTCGCGCCCAGACACGTTTACCATACATTTAACCAAAAGATTCAGATTCACAATGTTTCACCTATGGTCAAAAGCAAAAACCGCAAACACAAGTCATACATTATAACTCAGGATAAATCCTTTCTAACAGAAGACAAATGTATACATTCAACAATTCATTGACTAATGTCAGTAGACGTAGATCAAGCACGTTCAAATTGGGCAAACTTCGACACTTTCCGTCATTTTAGGGTTTCATTGCAATAGCGGAAACACGCACAGGGTCGCACAATTTAAAATTTCAACCACATCAATAGAATACACTAAACGGATACAAGAATTTAGACCCAGCTTCCAAAAATGTACATTTGGACCCATCATCAAATATATCGACAAAAATACAAAAACACATAGAAAAAAATCAGGAATGACAGCCAATACAAAACAGAATAACATACAACAAAAAGGAAATCAAACCAATTAGCCAAGAAATACACAAGGGACATACATTATCCCAAAGAGATTATAACAAATGCTCCGGCGCTGTGTACACCAAGCCTCAGCCTTATCACAAACATGCTTTACACATAGAGGACGTAGCCCTGTTCAATATACAATCCGGCAACAAAAAAAACACTTGGAACAGACAACAAACTATCAACAAATAAATCCACATATATTTATTCTAGTCCACCCCGAGCTGGCAGATCGGGAAACTCTATAACCCGAGTCTTACTACACTTTCTGGGTTTTGGAGTCCACCCAATCCTTTCAGCATTTTCATTGCCAGGTAAGGTATGTTCACACAGGATATTGCCACGAATACAGTACACACCACAATACACCGAGTGTTTCGGGAGCTCACCCAGATCGACGCCTGATCCCAAGCCACACGGGGCCGGCAGCACACCAGCCCCATAGACATATGTCACCACACATACAATATGCTATTGAACGCGCAGCGGCACGAGCCCTCATCCATGTTTCTCAACAACAACCTTACTTCCTGCACACATTGCGCCACTGAGAACACCCAAATTGCAAACCACAGTAACCCAGTAAAACATACCCTAAGCCTATGTTCACAAGGCTTATTTGAGGACACTGTTCAAGCCATATTTCACACCATCATGCGCTCTAATACAATCGGAAGGCGCAAAAATCATTAGAGATAACCCACAGTTCGCAGAGATTACGCCTCCTATACCCGGACGTACAACACCATCATAATGTACACCCGCGAAGAGAATTGACATGGCATTCGATGGAGTAAGGACATTCGATGGAGCCTGCGGACTGCCAGCCCCCCCAACCTCACCCAAGTACATGCCGATCGGCGCAACCCTGCAACTTTACCAAACATACGGTACACCGCAAAATTCTACCGTGGAAACAGACACTTTCAGGATTACAACAACAAGACTACTTCATCTTACAATCATCGCCACTCCAGGACACAAGACAGCACAGTAAATACATCTTCATTCCATTGATACAAAATGAGGTCAACTACAGCAACCGACCAGAACAAGATAACAAGTAGGACTCTATCTGGACAAAACACCATTCAATATCCCATATAAAAAAAAAAAAAATTCTATATCCACCAACTCTTCCAAAAAATACTAACAAGGTACAATCGCAGTCTTATCAACACAACCTACTTAAGACATGGCCATTATGAAGTCCCCTGAATAGGTCGGTATGCAATCACCTTGCATCACACATGGATAACATTTCGGCTCAATTGTCAACAAAATATGAATATTGCATTTCCACCGAAAGTTGTCAACATTACTACGTGTATCAAATGGATCGTGTGCAGACAAGTGGTGGAACTGGAGAGGAACAACATTGAAAATCTATAACACTTAAGTGACAGTAAAGGAGGACATCCACTAAAGACGTGAACCAAGATTCACTGACACTAGAATGGAGAAGCTCGACACAAGAAAAGGAACCGGATCCTCAATGTGAAAAACAACAAGTCCAGAAACCCAACTATAGACAAGTTCCCACAGCAGACAAATGGTCCCTGCATCTCTGATTACTTTACTGTGTATTGGGCACCAGAGCTAAAGGATGTGACTGCACCTCTACTAACCCTACAGGGTGTGAAGCCCCAAAGCAGACAAATGCCGCTACACCTATGCTAACCATACTGTGTATTGGGCACCAGAACAAAAGGATGCAACTGCACCTTTACTAACCCTACTGTGTGTGAAGCCCCAGAGCAGACACATGTCACATCACCTCTGCTAACCCTAAAAACATATGCCTTACAAAAAACAGTGTTTGAACTGCATATCTCAATGGACAACATATTCTAAGATTTAGACACATGCTGCAAACAGAGACATTTAGAGTCATCATCAAATATATACAAAAACCTAGACAATCAGATCACAAAATAAACAGGCGACAGCCCATAGTACAGCTAGTAACAGAACAACAAAAAAATATAAACACTCACGAGTCCACCAAACCAGAGGTCCCCCGACTCCAGTCCACAAGGCCCCACCGACAGTTCGGGTTTTCTGGCTTGCCTTAGCATTGCACAGGTCAGTTCATTATGGTAAGTGGATGCGGTGAAAGATCCGGAAAACATGACCTGGGGCTGCGCCTTCAGGACTGGAGTTGAGGAACGCTGCACAAAACCAACCACATTAAGCATACGTTTAGCATATAAATTTACGCAGACGTTCCGACGCAGACTGCACCCAGCCAAAATTATGTCACTAATTAGAAACGGAATTTCACATGGTGCCTTTTTGAACAGAAAGACACAGCATTCAGCTACATTTAGTGCTGGAAAGTTCCAAATAAACTAACACAAACATTTGGCAGTCTTTGGACAATACAGCAATAAAAGCTATTTCAGTTACACACAAAAAAAAAAAGAATAACGGAAAAAAAACACCACAAACGGAGAAGAAGCCCTTAGGCTAAGGAAAGATTCACACCCTGCTGCTTTTAAAAAGCATTGGCTTGGCCAAAAAGTCAGCATCAGTCAGACTCGCCAGTTCAAAAAAACAAAAAACAAAAAAAAAACCAAAAAAAAAAAAAAAAAGGTATAAACCCCCGGAGCAGATGGATGTCCCTGCGTTTTGGCCAACCCTACTGTGTGTGAAGCGACGGAACAGACAGATGTCACTAAACCTCGGCTAACCCTAAGGCTCTGTCTCCAATGCACAGAAAAATGTCCGTTTTTTCAGGGTTTTTCGTTTTCTAAAAACGCTGGAAAAACGACTGTAATCACCTCCCATAGACTCTAATGTAAAACCCTCCCGCTGTCTCCACTGAGCTTCTTTTTTCTGCTCGTTTTTTTCACTGGTCGTATTTTGCAACATGCTCTAAAAAACGCCAGAGCCGGGCAGAAAATTTACTACAGGAGTCTATGGAAAGCACCGGACATTTTTCGTCGCAATTTTTCAAGGAAAACCCTCCCAGGAGACCCAAATCCCCCCTATAGTGGGTGTTAATAAATGTTATCAAATCTGTATACACGTGTCTGATGTGTCCTTGTTTGTACCCATCGTAATAAAATAATCATGCTTTGGTCGCTAACGATTATTGCGCAATTCAGATTTTTTTCACCCCCCCAAACATTTTTGACAGATTTTTGGACAAATTTTGGCACTAAAATACTTTTCTTTACAGATTTTGGCGCTAATAAAGTTATTTTACTTCTGACACCAAAAATACGTTTGTTTACAGATTTTGCTGTCAGAATCCCTTTTTGAAACAACTTTGGGCACTAAAATACCTTTCTTTACAGATTTTGGCCCTAATAAAGTGATTTCGCTTCGGACAACAAAAAAACCTTTTTTACGGTTTTGGGCGCCAGAATCCATTTCTTTTACAAATTTGAAACTAAAATACTTTTCGTTACAGATTTCGGCACTAAAAAAGTGATTTCGCTTCTGACGCCAAATATACTTTATTTTGCACAGATTGGGCTGCAAGAATCCGTTTTCGTACGGATTTGGATGTTAAGATCCTTTTCTTAACAGATTTTGGCACTAATAAAGTTATCTTGCTTCTGACGCCAAAAATACGTTTTGTTACGGATTTTGGCGCCAGAATCCCTTTTTGGACAAATATGGGCACTAAAATACTTTTCTTTACAGATTTTGGCACTAATAAAGTTATTTCACTTATGACACCAAAAATACGTTTGTTTACGGATTTGGGCGCCAGAATCCATTTTTGGACCCATTTTCATACTAAAATACTTTGCTTTACAGATTTTGGCGCTAATAAAATTTTTTCACTTCGGACACCTAAAATACGTTTGATTTTGGCGCCAAAATCCGTTTTTGGAAAGATTTTTGGCACTAAAATACTTTTCTTTACAGATTTTGCCACTAATAAAGTTAACTCTCTACGGACGCCAAAATATGTTTGGTTACGGATTTTGGTGCCAGAATCCGTTGTTTGAATGGATTTTGGCACTAAAATACTTTTCTTTTCAAATTTGCCACGAATAAAGTTAGTTAGCTTCTGACACCAAAAATTCATTTGTTAACGGATTTGGGCCACAGAATCGGTTCTTGGAATGGATTTTGGCACTAAAAGACTTTTCTGGGCAGATTTGGGCGCTAATAAAGTCATTTCGCTTCAGACACCAAAAATAAGTTTTTGTTAAGCATTTTGGCGCAAGAATCCATTTTCGTACAGATTTTGGTGTTAAGATCCTTTTCTTAACATATTTTGGCGCTTATAAAGTGATCTCACTTCGGATGCCAAAAATATATTTTTTTAAGCATTTTGCCGCAAGAATCCATTTTTTAACACAGTTTTCGCACTAAAATACTGTTCTTTACAGAATTTTGTGCTAATAAAGTTATCTAGCTTCTGACGCCAAAAATAAGTTTGTTGAAAGATTTTGGCCCCAGAATCCTTTAATTTATGGATTTTGCCGCTAAAATCCTTTTCTTAACTTGGTTAACGCCAAAATATATTAAGAAAAGTAATTATCCGCCAAAATCCATAACAAAAACGATTCTGACGCAAAATCCGTCAAAAAAAGTATTTTTTAAATCAGAATCGAGATAACTTTAGTTGCTCCAAAAATCTGTCAAAAAATGGACTATATGGCCAAAATCAATAAAAAAAGTATTTTTGCCAACAAACACTAAATTACTTTATTAGCACCAAAATCTGAAAAAATCCAGAGCTTACCAACAAAATCCGTAACAAAAATGGACTTTAGGGCCAAAATCCGTAAGAAACGTATTTTGGGCGACAAACACAAAATAACTTGATTATTGCCAAAATCCAAACAAATGTTCTCCTGGGTGGGTTTCCATTGAAAAGACGTCCGGCGCTTTCCATAGACTCCTGTAGTAAATTTTCTGCCTGGCTCTGGCGTTTTTTACTGCATGTTGCAAAATACCACCAGGAACCAAAAAAAAGCAGAAAAAAAAACCTCAGTCTAGACAGCGGGAGGTTTTTATATTAGAGTCTATGGGAGATGATTTCAGTCGTTTTTCCAGTGTTTTTAGAAAACGCAAAACACTGAAAAAATGGACGTTTATCTGTGCAGTGGAGACAGAGCCTAATGCGTATGGGACTCCACAGCAGCTCAACAACAATTAGGAGAAAGTGTATCTAAAATATAACATTTAGTTCAATAAGATTCAAAAATCTCTATAGAGAAAACAATGAACCAAAACATATAATCAAAAGTGCACATAAAACGGTAGGTATATGGTCTTGGAACAATATCACTGTCCCTATTACAGTCCGAAATATCTACCATAGGTTCCTACCTAGCAAAAATAGGGCACCCGCTCCAATCAAGAGCGACCCTGTACAGGAACCTAGCCCTACCATGCAAAGCCCCTATTATACCCTATACTGGTGAGTACAATACAAAATCTCAGTTAACAATAATGACCCAACATGTTTCTACCTTACTTGTGGCGTCATCAGGAGACTGAAAATAGCCAGTAACTGAGAATAAAGCTCGGTTACTGTTATACGAGGCCAAAGAACCAAGACATCTAGGAGCATATGGCTGCGATATCACGGAGGGCTATGGTGCGCCGCACTCCACAGCAGACAGATGTCACTGCACCTCTGCTAACCCTACTGTGTATGGAAGAGACAAATGTCAACGCAACTCTGGTAAACAGTATGAGACCCCAGAGCAGAGGAATGTCACTGCATCTCTGCTAACCCCACTATGGATCAAGGAGACAAATGTCAATGCACCTCAAATAACCCTACTGTGTATGGGGCTCCACAGCACACATATGTCAGCACACCTCTGCTAACCCTATTGTGTGTGAGGCCTCGAAACACACATATGGCACTGCACCTCTGCTAACCCTATTGTGTGTGAGGCCCCGGAACACACACATAACACTGCACCTCTGCTAACCCTACTGTGTCGGAAGTCACAATACAGACAGATGACACTGCACCTCTGCTAACCCTACTGGGTATGGGGCCCCGGAGCACACAAATGTCACTACACTTCTGCTAAGCCGACTGTGTATGGGGCCCCCGAGCAGACGGATGTCACTGCACCTCTGCTAACCCTACTGTATATGACGCCCCGGAGCAGACGGATGTCACTGCACCTCTGCTAACCCTACTGTGTATGGGGCCCCGGAGCACACGAATGTCACTGCACCTCTGCTAACCCTACTGTACATGGCGCCAGAGCAGATGGATGTCACTGCACCTCTGCTAACCCTACTGTGTATGGGACCCCGGAGCAGACGGATGTCACTGCACCTCTGCTAACCCTACTGTGTATGGCGCCCCGGAGCAGACGGATGTCACTGCACCTCTGCTAACCCTACTGTGTATGGCGCCCCGGAGCAGACGGATGTCACTGCACCTCTGCTAACCCTACTGTGTATGGGGCCCCGGAGCAGACGGATGTCACTGCCTCTACTGTGTATGGGACCCCCGAGCAGACGGATGTCACTGCACCTCTACTAAGCCTACTGTGTATGGGGCCCCGAAGCACACAAATGTCACTGCACCTCTGCTAACCCTACTGTATATGGGGCCCTGGAGCAGACTGATCTCACCGCACCTCTGCTAACCCCACTGTGTATGGGGCCAGGAGCAGACAGATGTCACTGCACTTCTGCTAACCCTACTATGTATGGGGCCCAGGAGCACACGGATATCACTGCACCTCTGCTAACCCTACTGTGTATGGAGCCCCGGACCAGACGGATGTCACTGCACCTCTGCTAACCCTACTGTGTATGGAGCCCGGACCAGACGGATGTCACTGCACCTCTGCTAACCCTACTATGTATGGAGCCTGGAGCAGACGGATGTCACTGCACCTCTGCTAACACTACTGTGTATGAGGCCCCAGAGCAGACGGATGTCACTGCACCTCTGCTGACCCTACTGTGTATTGGACCACGGAGAAGACGGATGTCACTGCACCTCTGCTAACTCTACTGTATATGGGACCCAGGATATCACTGCAACTCTACTAACCCTACTGTGTATGGGACCCGCAGCAAACTCATGTGACTGCACCTCTGCTAACCTGATTGTGAATTGGGCCCAAAATCAAACAGATAGAAGTGCACCTCGGATAACCATACTAGATATAGCACCCTGAAGCAAACAGATATTACTGCGCCTCTGCTAACCAAACTTAAAAGATTTAAAGCTTCATAGAATACAGAATTTAACTCCCACTGATTGACAAAGGATTGTCTTCTCGGATGAATGAAGTTTTATGCTTCATCAAATGGATGGAAGTTGACGTATCCAGGTCGAAACATCAGAGAACAAACACCCTGCAACCATTGCTGGAAGAACACAAGCTGATAGTGACAGAATTTCAGTTTCATTCATACTTTGTTCCATTCTCAAAGCTAATCCTCCATACAGAACCCACTCCCATATTTTAAATATATATCCATCCTTCCATATCACATATGCTGTTTGAGCACGAGACACTGGAAAGACAGCAAGACATATCACACAGCTAGAAATTTCCCACATTAGACAGAAGAACTAAAAAAAAAATGCCAAGTAACTACCCTGGCCACCGATTCCCTATCTATGCAATCACCTGAATGCTGTGGTTATATCTATGACTCCTCCAGCAACTGTGAAATGAAGTACTTGCCAAATACCTGCAACAACCTAGTAGGACCATAAGTCACATCCAGCCTGTGTACCTGCTGTCCGCCCTCTGCATAGCATTGAGTCTGGATTTTAGCTACTCATGATAACATTACTTGATTGAGTATAAATCATTTTTGTGGGCAGGAAACATATTCATACTGTTTCAGAACATTAACACATTTTAATAGAAAAAAAAAAATATATATATATACAGAAAAAACAAACAAAAAAAATGCCATATCACTAAGGATATGTGGACATTTTTAGAGAATGACTTCCCACACTGATAGCACGAGAAGAGCTTCTCACCCGGGTGAATTTTGACATCTTCAACAAGTCTATACTTTTGGGGAAAACTTTCCCCCGCTCAGAGCTGGAATATGGCTCCTCAGCAGTGTACGTTCCCCAACGCTACGCCAGATACATTTTATTCTGGAACACTTTCCCGCGCTCGGAACGTAGATATGGCTTCTCCGTGGTGTGCCATCCCCAACCCTCCGCCGGATGGCACAACACTTTCCCACTCTCACAACTGTAGACTAGAAGCCAGGGGTGTCAAACTGGCGGCCCTCCAGCTGTTGGGAAACTACAACTCCCATCATGCCCACTGATATAGATTATACAAATGCATGATGGGAGTTGTAGATTCCCAACAGCTGGAGGGCCACAGTTGGACACCGGTGCTAGAAGACCTCACAGGCAGATACCTCTCTCCTCCTGTACCAGTTTTTAGTTATAAAATTGTCAACCTTGTACTTATTGGACCTATGTGATGTATGCAACCCGATTGGACAGCACTGAAACTGAGGACGCTCTCAAATAATTAAGAATAATCATAATAATATGGCTTCTCCATGGTGTACATTACCCGATGCTCCGCTGGATCATATTTATTAGGAAAACCTTTCCCTTCCTCACAGCATCATGATGCCTTCTCCACATTGTGCGTTCCCCGACGTTCCACCGCTTTGGATTGTTTCGGGCAACCCTTCCCAGATTCTGAAAGTGCACCTCCATTCGGCGCAGGTGCCTTCAATGCGGGAAAGCCTCTGTTCTTCGGAAATCTAAAGGTAATTTTGGAGATATTTTTAGCTGTGAGATAGTTTACATACGTGCGACCCTTAATTTAAGTCACAAGCTTTTCGAACCAAAATAGTCACAAATACCTCATGTTTGATATGTGATCACAGTACAGTCTGGCCTTTCATGTTGAGGAGTGGGGGATATCAGGAATTTACTGCCCTACATGTGATATAACACTAGCCTTCCATAGAAGCCTATTTATTGGTCAAATTAATGCCATGCCACTTCACCACCTTAAAGGGTATATTCACGTGTCTTCTTTAAAAGCGTAATTGTAGGAGCACTTCAACATGTATTGCAATTTTTACGCGCATTGATGCGCACCACCATTAACATCATTCATTGCTCTTACACAGAACTATGAATTACTCGTCATCTCCCCTGTCGAACAATACAATCATGTTGGACACCAAGGGACAAGTCAATTAGTCGCTGCACTTACGCGCCAATGACAATGCGGGTTCGTGAGCCGGCCCACCACTGCCACCCCCTACATTACAAGTACCCACTGAACAACATGTGCTGCCAAAACACGGGGCTTATTGCCGCATGGACCATACGCGCCTTTATAAGCCCCGTGAACTGACCCTAAAAGAGTAGAGCAAATGGCGGCTTTTCAAGCATTTGGCACTTGGGCCATCTCCCTATAAGTTCACACGAGGTTTTCTGGATTCTGTTGGGAACTGTTAATAACACCCTTAAAGTCTGAGCCGGTTTTGGACTTAAAGACAAAGCTCGTTTTTAACAATCGGACACAGGTCACGTGGAAATTCAAACCCACGACGAATGCAAACTCGCCGATCGTAACCTCACACTTTCCCAGTGAGCCGATGGAAAGCCTACTGTTCTCTAGCTCCTTCGTTTACCTCATCCACCTTGACAAGATGGAAGGTAGGTAAGCCAGGGATAAAAAAACAAAAAAAAAAAACACCCAAGGCACTCCTGTAAATACTCCATGGGCGCAACCCCATTAGTGTGGAACGGCACCACTGTCACGGATTTTCACACTCACAAAAGCCCTTCCATTGTATCCTCACACCTATCTAGTGAACCACGGGATGGCGAGGAGACTCACAGAACCCTCTTTCACCTCAGGCGGTGGGTAAACGAAGGCCACAAAATAACACCCCCCAAAGGCACGCCCGTCCATTTCCCCAACTAGAATGACTCTCGAATAGCTGCCAGTACTGCCACCACGGAGATTCCGACTCCCGAAAGCCCTGCCATCGTAGCCTCACACTTTCCCAGTGAGCCAATGGATCGCCTACTGGTCTGTAACTCATTCGTTCACCTCATCCACCTTGACAAGATGGAAGGTAGTTAAGCGAGGGATAAAAAAAAAACACACCACCCGAGGCACTCCCGTAAATACCCCATGGGCACAATCCCATTAGTGTGGACCGGCACCGCTGTCACAGATTTTCACACTCACAAAAGCCCTTCCATTGTATCCTCACACCTATCTAGCGAGCCGACGGAGGGCGAGTAGACTCACAGAACCCTCTTTCACCTCAGACGGTGGGTAAACGAAGCCCACAAAATAACACCCCCCAAAGGCACGCCCGTCCATTTCCCATAGACGCACCCCATCTAAAATGGCTCTCGAATAGCTGCCCAGGATTGCCACCACGGAGATTCCAACTCACGAAAGCCCTGCCATCGTAACCTCCCACCTTTCCAGTGAGCTCATGATTTGGAGGGCAGCTGACGCAATAGGAAGCATCAATGGTGGGATTCTGGGCAGAAGAACCGGCAAGAGTCATCTCTCACCACCTCAATGTCGGAAAGCCAAGGAGTTGTCACCTACTAAGTGACACGCATCACATTGTTAAGACTAGAAAATGTCGCAAAATGTGACACTATCTTGTCCAAGCAAGAAAACCTACTCCATTCATCATATTCACTCAAAGGGTACAGTCACGCGGCTTATGGCGGCAGATATAATACGCGCCACTATACGCCATGTTTCCGCCAATCAGGCACTGAACAGTGAAAAATTCATAAACAGTGCACATGTGCTGCTAGCAATTGACATATCTATTCTTCGCTCACCTTTACACGACAATCGTACTGAACACGCAAAAAAAACAACGCATAATCCATAGCTCGGTTCGATTACTGTAATTGGGCTACGCATTTGGCCACGTATACAGCAAAATACGCCCGCATTTATGCCATGTGGCTCGCAGTATGACGGTAACTAGGAGCCACCATTCAGAGCTCACAGCAATAGAGATCACTGCAACCAATCAGAACTCACTGCAGACAGAGGTCATAGCAACCGACCGTCTCTCAAAACAAACACTCCATAGCAACCAACTGGCTGTCAGAACAAACACTCCATAGCAGTCAACTGGCTGTCAGAACAAACAGTCCATAGCAACCAACTGGCTGTCAGAACAAACAGTCCATAGCAACCAACTGGCTCTCACAACAAACACTCCATAGCAAACAACTGGCTGTCAGAACAAAACTCCATAGCAACCAACTGGCTCTCACAACAAACACTCCATAGCAACCAACTGGCTGTCACAACAAACACTCCATAGCAAACAACCGGCTCTCACAACAAACAAGCCATAGCAACCAACCAGCTCTCAGAACAAACACTCCATAGCAACCAACTGGCTCTCACAACAAACACTCCATAGCAAACAACCGGCTCTCACAACAAACAAGCCATAGCAACCAACCGCTTCAGAACAAACACTCCATAGCAACCAACTGGCTCTCAGAACAAACACTCCATAGCAACCAACCCAAACTTAGAACAAAACTATCATAGCAACCACCCGCTGTCGAAACAAACAGTCCATAGCAACCAAACAACTTTTTTAAAAAAAAATCAAGGACTCCAAATCGATTCCAAAGCGATAAACGGTTGCATATGTACACCAACCAGGTTGATAGTACAAACTATGTTCCTACAACAAATTGCCTTCTTCAACTTAATTTGTCCATAGCAAACCCTCCACTTTGATTGGTACATCAACATAATTTAGAATCGACTAAGAAACTGACACAAAATCGATGTGCAATATAAAAAAAAACAAAACAAAAAAGACCCGCATGTTACAACACAGTCCTATTACTAAGCCTGTACAAACAATGATGCAAAATACATGCTTTCCATCTAGCTTTCACAAACAAACTTTCCATTTTTGATTCCAAGCAGTTTTTAGCTACAAATTATTACCTTATTTTTCAAACAACCCCTATCTAAAAAAAAAAAAAAATACAAACCAAACATACACACTGTCAGTAAATGTGTTAAAAACAGTCCATAGCAAACAACCCTCACAACAAACAGTCCATAGCAACCAACCAACAATCACAACAAACACTCCATAGTAACCAATCGTCAAAACAAACAGTCCATAGCAACCAATCGACACTCACCTTTCAGTTCTTACCCTACACTATAAAATTCAACCGGAGCTCAAATCGATTCCAAAGAGCGGTAAACGGTTGCTATGTGCACTGAGGGTTGATATGTACAACATGCTATGTTCCTACTACACAGATTGCTTCTTCACACTTAATTTTGCCAGCCCGGACTTCCAAAACATCACACTTTGGATTGGTACCATTGGCCATACATATAATTTAGAATGGACTAAGAAACTGACACAAAATGTCTGATGTGCAATATAAATAAAAAAAACAAAACAATAAAAAGAGCCCGTGCATCGTGTTCACTATACAGCACAGGTTACATCTTTATTATCTGTATTGAGCACGCTGGTACAATTACAATGATGCAAAATCATTACAGTGTTCTTTACATTCTAGAACTTTTAACACAATACAAACTTTCTTGCATTTTGGTGTTTTGGGTCTCAGTGCATTTTTAGGCTACCAACAACTTTTATTTTTACCTTATTTTCATCTTTGGATCTAATTCAACACTATTTAAACTAATTTTTAAGAAAAAAAATACTAATTTACCATTGCTTTGATTTGTTCTACAGTGCACACCATGCAGGATAAATGATGTAATATTTCAAAACATTGGATATTTACATGTCTCAAGACACCAAGCACATGTAAGTTTAGTTATTACTGATATTATTATTATTAATAACAATAATAATATTGTCAAACTTTCTTTTATTTCCCTACAATCTACACCATACCGAAAAATAACATTCTGTTCATGAATATTAATTTTATTTTATAATTAGCATTGCCATATTTTTTTCTGGGATGTACACACATCATGATAACAAATATTTGTCAATGTCCAATCTTTTCAAATGTTACAAGCAGATACTAAGTATATATCACTTTACTTTATTATTATAACTTGAAAAATGGCATAAAGTGGAGTGTTGAATGATTAATGTTGAAATAATTTTCATATAATATATATATAATAAATTTTTATATATATAAATTTTATATATATATATATATATAATATATATATATATATATATATATATAATATTATATATATATATATATATATATATGCCACTTTTAGAAGCCCTTAAGTAAGTGACCAATTATTGCCATGTATCTAGGACAAGATAGAATAGGAGTCGTACAATAACAACTATGACTGCAGAAACAACCCATTGATACCCTACAATCTTGTTCTGCAGGGGCATATTGGATACATCAAACTGTCTCATTGAAAAGGTTAAAAGACCAAGATTACGCTATGTTCACACAATATATTGCAGCACATACAGTACGCGCCACAATACATCGTGTGCTTCGGGAGCTCACTCTCATCAGCACGTACTCCTAAGGCACCATGGGAGGCCAGCCCCTTACACATGCACAAAACATATCACTTCTCTCCCCCACTCATACAATACTATTGTATTGGTACAACAGGGAGAGGAAATGTAATCCATAGTTCGCTATGAGAACTAGGGATTACCATAATTACTGCGCACATCGCGCCCGTAATATAACGCAAATATGCAGCAAACTGTACACCACAATTGCAACATATCGACATACCCTTAGGCTATGTTCACACGGTTTATTTCAGAACGTATTTACGTCGGATTGCCGATCGTAAATCCGTTCCGAAATCAGTTGAAAATCAGTTGGAAATAAGGGTCACTTAGCGTGGCACATATTTCACGACGCATTTACAATCCCCATTCATTATATGGTGTGTAAATCTGTCGCAAAATCCAGCCAAATAATTGACATGCACATTGGTTTTCCGGCCGTTTTGACGTCGCAAATCTGCGGCGGCAATACGGCACGGAAATACATGTCGTCTGAACGACGACACGTATTTCCCATTACAACCAATATTAAATGGCCTGCAACTTAGTTCAGACTGATTTCCGAACGGATTTACGATCGTAAATAGGGCGGCAAATCCGTTCCCAAATAAGCCGTGTGAACCAGGCCTTAGAGTTACCTCCAATCCTTGCCACGAGCGGCAGGTACCATTGGTAACTAACACCTGTTATGTACAATATCTGTGAGAACACTTGCTCCAGCACCCCCTTACTGAAACCAATATTTTATTTCCATTAAAAATCAAGTTCCGGCTGATAGTGGAATGGAAGATTTTTTATAAACTACCAATGGTACAGTGTAAGGTCTAATGAGCACTATTTAAAATCAGAGAGAACTTACCACAATCTTCAATTAAATTTATAAAACTAACACGACAAAATCAAATTGGATCCGAAAATAAATGAAACATTTGGGTATATTTTTATACATTCCGGACTATTATAATGTTGTCGTCTAATTTTCAATTAAACAACATTAAGCATTTGGAAATTATGATTAATTCATGAAAAGTGTCAACAGATTCAATATTGTAATTTGAGTTTTTTTTTCCCTCTTACTTTGCATGATTAGAAAATATTAGACAGGTGCATCCTGTCTGTATTGGTGGGGTGAGGGGCTTAAATGATGTATGTGATTACAGCAAAAATGCATTTCCTTTTCACATTAATTTCTCATTATTCTAATTCCGCTTCGAAACGCAAAATACTTGTTATATTTAGGTGAAAACTTGACTTGTTTCAGGAGGCTTTCACACACAGCTCTTTTTTTGGTGCACTTTATGAAGCGTTTTTGATGCATTTTTTTCTGCACAAATGTACAACATTAATTGATGTGCCTTTCGGCACAACAATCAAATCCAAAGAACCTTGAGAATAATCCTATGACACAAATTACTCCATTTTCTTAGACACTGTCTCCATGGACCTTTCCTTTCACTAAGATGCCCATAAAGATCCAGTCCAAATTTTTAACACTTTATATTTTTTAATTACAACAATAAACATAATAAAAATCTTAACAATTGCAAACAACACACTACTACAAAAACAAACTAAGAAAAACAGATTTTACAAAATATTACTCCGGGCTGAAACTGAAATAAACTCTTTGGGAATAGATGAATACAAAACCGTTGCGCAAAATAATTAACAATAAAAACATAGGGCGATAAATCAAACATGGAAAAATACCAACAGAACATTTGCACATTTTGCTTTAGATAGAAAATAGGCTTGGATAGAGATCAACAACACCAGTTGGAGGACTGGTGTGGCTACTTAAGGCCAGGTTCACATCAGCATCAGAGGTTTAGTTCATAGCCTCAACTGCAGATTGTTACAAATTGGCACAAAAAAAAAAACTTCCTCCATTGCAATGACAACCATCAAAAACCATTGCTGGCAATCGCCCAACAAACCCGGTGAGGTCTCAGAATCAAAGGTTCTGCACAGACCCTTTGATGCAGATGTAAATCAGGACTAACATGAACAGACAAGGCAATGGATAGCTCAAATAGTTCGGGGCCAGGGCAACAATCTAACCAGTGCTTGAAAACTTTTTGGACTGTTGACCAACAAATGGAGAAGTGCCATCAGTTTTCAACACATTCCTGATGCAGGGGATTCAGTTTATTTGATAATTTTTGGATCTACCCTACTTTCAAAACCAGAACTAACTACGTGAGTGCCTTAGGAATGCTTGATTTTGGGGGTTTTTTGGGTGGGACAAGATATAATTTTCAATTCAACTATTTGCAGGAACATTAAATATAACAGGGAACATTCACAATAAAAGAATTTTTTAGGGCAAGTCATGATTGTTTGAGGAGTACCATTTTGGGACACATATGATTTAAAATACTCTTTTTAGGACGTTTTCAAATAGTATTGCAGAATAGCAGTCAAATATTACAATGAGCATACTGTAACGAAAAGAGTAAAAAGACAAAATTGAAGAACTTCATTTGGACCCCAATTGCCAACATCACGAGTTGGCTGATTACACAGAGTTCAACACTACAAAACACATTGGAATTCGAAAATCATATAGATATCGCAATCCCATTAACTGAAACATCTAAATGTTTCAACAGCCTGGAACCGAGTTTGCTCCCATCCTGACCGATAGCAATGGATGTCAACTATCATGAACACCCAGAATACATTTTGTTTGGAACCTCCTCCATACTCCCTTACAGACCACATGAAGTCCAATTACCTTATGCATTGGTCAAAAAAAAACAAAAAAATAAACCAAAAAAAAAAATTAAGTGAATACGAGACTTTTAATTTTGAGTAACAAAGTAACATTGATACAAAGATGGAAATAACTATTTGAGCCCTTGCTGATTTTATACATTTGGCCACTGACAGACACATAAACAGTCTATAATATGAAAGGTAGGTTAATTTTTGCAGTGAGAGATCAAATATCTACAATAAAAACCAGACAATTACATTATATCAATTATGCAAATTTATAAATTAGTATTTGAGCCCCTACCAACCAATACAATTCTAGGGGTGCTTTCAAACGGTGCGTTTTTTGGATGCGTTTTTGGTGCAGGAAGGCACAGCAATTAACGATATACATTGTTGCACAAAAAACGCATCCAAAAAAACGCATCAAAAACGCACCGTGTGAAAGCACCCTAGCTCCTACAAACCAGTTAGACACTCCTAATCAACTCGTTACCTGCCTTACAGACAGCTGTCTTAAATAGTCACCTTCATAAAACACTCCTGCCCACAGACTCATCAGATCAGTCACACTCTAACCTACACAACAGGAGCAAGATCAAAGAGCTTTCTAAGGATGTCAGGGACAAGATCATAGACCTGCACAAAGCTGGAATGGGCTACAAAACCATAAGTAAGACGCTGGCTGAGAAGAAGACGACTGCTGATACAATAGTAAGAAAATAAAAGAAATACAAACTGACTGACAATCGACATTGATCTGAAACACCCTGCAACATCTCACCTCGTGAAAATTCGCAATCATAAAGAAAATGAGGAATCAGCCGACAACTACACAGAGAGAAACATTTTCATGAGCTCGTGGCAACTGGAACCACAGTCAACAAGAAAACCACTGGTAACACGTTACACCTTAATGATTTCAAATCCAGAAAAGCCCACAACTACCCCGGCTCAAAAAAGCCAAATGTCCAGACCCATCTTACATTTACAAAAGAAAAAATGGATGATTCTGTGAATGATTGGGAGTCAAATGAGACAAAAATGAGACAAAAATTGAGCTCTCCCGCACAAACTCAACTCGCCAGGTTTGGAGGAAGAGAAATGATGCCTAGGACCCAAACAACATTGTCCCCACTGTCAAACATGGAAGTAAAAACATTCGATTTTGGGAATGGTTCTCTGCTATGGACACATGACTACTTCCCATAAAATCCTAAGTGACATCTTCTTTCCCTCCACCCAGACATTAAAAACGAATCAAGGCTGAACATTCCAGGAAAACAATGACCCAAAACATATAGCAAAGGCAACAAATTACTCTCTCAACAAGAAGCACATTAAGGTCATGGAGTAGCCTAACCATTCTCCATACCTTCATCCCATCCAAAAGTTACAGAGGATTGAAGCTCGGAGTTGACAAGCGACAGTGTCACAGTCCGCGCCTCGGTCTGTGTTTGGAACCCCAGATGGGGCCATATTCCTGATCATATCCTTACACCACAACCTCGACTGGGAACCGCGGACGTACCTGTGTTCCGATCACAGATCGGTTTCCTGTTGCGAGGCCGCAGTCACCGTAAACGCTCATGTCGCCGCTGCTTCCCCACCTATGTGGCTGTGCATCTCTAGCCATGCTGCTCCTCCATCTTGCCTGCTGCCGAAATTTCCATAGCTCTCTATCGAGGGTAGCGGCCTCATCTTGCACTCCTTTATTCCCAGAGTGTGCAGCAGGGTTGGCCTTCCTCTGCCAATCCCCTTCCATCTGTGTGGTTAGAAACAGGCTTCTCCCCACACTCCCTGCCTGATCCTTATTGTAGACTCATGTTGTGTTGAGGGTGTTTTGTCACATGTTTGTTAGTAGTCTGATGTATGCTGTGTTATTGGTTAATCTCCATGCTGGTTTCCATATCACTTTCCGGATCTTTGTCCGTGAGTTTCCTTACCATGTCCTGTGCCTGTGTTCGTGCCATGTTGATGCCTTAGTTCCATTCCAGGGTCCTAGCTTAATTTCTGCTTTGTCTCCTGTCATGTTCTTGGTGTCGTGTCCGGTTAGTATATGTTTTATACCTTGTACTCCGTTGAACCTTCCTGTTTGGGATCCCTTTAATCCGGTCTTTCTCTGTTCTGTACCTGCACATATCTACACTTAGTCTGCTATATCTTTGTCCCTAATTCTATTGGTGCTTAGCATTGGTGCTTCTGGCCTGTCCGGTCAGCTGCCACTGCTGGGGACTGCTCTGACATAGCACCTGAGGGCTGTCGGGGAAGCCATCCTTACCATCTAAAGCTCTGTGAAGATGCTCGGCGGCTGATTACTTACGCCCCCTCGGAGCAAGCCCGGCAGTGGTGCATTGGATCAACTACCAGCTTGTTCCGCTCGACAATTACAAACAGCCTCCAAATCTTACTAATTTACACATCATCTACATAAAGGAGTGTCCCGACATTCCTCCAGACGTGCGCAAACCACATCTTAA
This sequence comes from Phyllomedusa bahiana, assembly GCA_025379985.1. NCBI lineage: Eukaryota > Metazoa > Chordata > Amphibia > Anura > Hylidae > Phyllomedusa > Phyllomedusa bahiana. The sequence goes on from JAODAL010007067.1 coordinate 81,002, forward strand.
ACGACAAAAACAACAGACTGATTGGCTAGCCAACTAAGCTTTTTCTAAAAAATGTTACATACCTATTCCTCAATGCAAAATGCAAATCAATTTAGATAATTTAGACAATGGGATTTTCGGCTTTTGGGTTTGGATATTTTACCGCGCAACTTAAACTTAGCCTACCCTTAAAATTAAAGACTATTCATTTCTTTGGCATAGACAAACTCACACAATCAGCAAGGGGTTGAATAAAAATTTCATTCACTGGGAATTGGGAATTACTTAATTATGAATATAGACTAATAACATTAATCCACTGCAAATATTGAAGCAAAATTCAGTGCTACATCAGTTACAATTTCACACAACTTCACAAAGGTCATGTTAACCTTCAAGCTCTCAAAACAAGAAAAAGACTAACCTATCAATAGATACTTCTTAGGTGCCATTTAAAAGCATTCCTTATGTTTTCAATTTGAACAAGAACACTTTTAATATGAAATCCCCTCTTTGTCAGATTACAGGTTCAATCATAGAAAAGGCACCGGTTCCATTCAGTGGTCTGGGACAAAGGAAGAAAAATAGAGAAAGTGAAAAATAGCTAAAGCCGAAAAAAACAAAATTCACCCCAACAGAAACATTCAGTGTAAATAAACTAAAGCAGGGGTGTCAAACTCAGGGCAGTGCGTCGAATCTGGACTGAAGTCAAACTATATTTAGCAAACAAGTAACAACCAAGCAGTGTACAGAAGAGAAAAGAAACAAGCCAGAAGCTACCAAAGAATCAGAAGCCTCAACGCCTAAAGCTTACACCCCCTTCTTAACCCCACAATCTCTGCAGGCAGCAAGGTGATCCAAATGGAGACTTTACACTGTGAAGCAGATAAAAAAGAACACTGTACTTATCATGGTTGGCCTGCAACTTTGTCCAATTTTAGAATTTTGGACCACTGTGTATTTGAGTTGGACACCCCTGAACTCAAAGGATATTAATTTATTGGTTAAATAAGGCATCCTAACAAAGTAGAAACTTCATAAAATCACTATTAATACATTCCTTTTTGTTCATGTCACCAATACAATAATGTTCATTTTTCAACAGTGAGAACTGATAGGTACTTGGACATGCTTGAATAGTTCATGAATCGACTGGATCATCGTGAATTAACTCAAGGGGAATTCCAAATAAATGGAGCAAGCAACTGAGTTCACTTTCGATCCTCCAGCAAAACAATGCGACAAGTCACACAGCTGCAAATGTCCGACACTGGTTGGGAGAACATGATCACAACTTCAAAGTACTATCCTGGCTTCCCAATTCCCCACAATCAAAAATGTATCACATTATAGAGCAGGAGAAGCAGAAAAGTTTGGTATATAGTTTGGCCAGGGAAACAATTAGAAGAACTTGGAATGTATTAATTTTACTACTACTTATTCTGGGTTAACGCATCCAGTATGCAGACTTATCAGTGATTAACAAATATGTTTGTATGCACACTTATATAAATAAAGCTGTCAATCAATGATAACACCACCCCCACACTACTCAGATAACATCACTGTGACAATATCCCTTAAACTTACTAAGAAATAATAGGGAGCATCTCTCCTTAGCTAGAGCGCCATATTGGCATGCGGACATTCTCAATTGCCTTTTGCTCTCCCCCAAGCATCTGCATATCACAAGGCATTATGGGAAAGGAGCTAAGAAGCTCAAGCGCCCTCGATTGGATTTAAAAAATCCTCAATTTGATTTTGAACCACTGAGTCTTCGGAAAGCAAAAGGAATATTTAGCCAAACCGGCATCACCCGTCTGCAAACAACCATTTCAGGGTGTTTGCCCCTCGTCAGTATCTTTACTGGCTCAGTTGAGTGGGAAGCAATGAGTGGCTCAAAAACAAAATCTCTCCTTAGGGAGACCGCCATGTCGGCAGGTAGAAATTCAACATTGCCTTTTGCACTCCGCAAAGCATCTGCATATTACAAGGCATTATAGGAAAGGATCTGAAAAGTGAAAGCGCCCTCTATTGGATGTAACACATCTGAAATTTGCTTTAAACCCACTAAGTCTTTGGAAAGCAAAAGTAATATTATCCCTATTCCTTAGCAAAGACCCAATGGGTCCAAGCACATTAAACATCTGTTACATCCAATAGAGGGCGCTTGAAGTTCGCTACTCCTGTCCCATAATACCTTATCATAAGAAATAATAGACATTTAGAACACACGTCCACATGATTTCTGAAAACCTCTATCCTTTCCAACATAAATGTATAGTGGAGTTCAGTGCACCAATGTTACAATGCAGATATTCTATTACTAAGCATGAAGCAATAGACAGCCTTCCCAGGTTGCAGGGGTCAAAAACTATTTAAATTATAATAAATTAGACTCGGACTATTTTAATCGTTTACTTTCTTAAAGCTTTACTGCTTCCAAGCTGCTTTCTGTTCAAATTCCTTTCTGATTATAATGAGACACTTTACTTGCTCATGTAACTGAATGTCACATGCATTTGTGGTTATCAAATGAGTAACTTTAGTACAATGATGTGGACCGTTGTGTATGTGGCAGATTTCAAGAGATGATCAGGTTGAGTATACCCGATTTAAAATAATGTATGATGATAAGTAGGTTTTTAGGCCAGTGATTGCTTGCTGCACCATGCTAACTAATCTTAGTTCACAATAAAAGCCCTTAAAAATTAATTTAAAAGGGCCGATATCTTCATGAATCACAAAAACATAGTACTTTAAGGAGACGTCAACACGGCAGTAGGAAAATACCGCCTGCATTCTGATTAAAGAATCCGGACGGTATTTTGTCAAATTTAACATGGTTTGGGGCAACAGTTCTGCCCAGTGCTAAACAATCCACTCTTACCTCTCAAACTTCCCTCTTCTAATCAAAAACCACATGGAAGAATGAACATGCTCTAAAGGCAAGATGTCATAATAGTGGCATTTACCGAAACATTTTAGGTCCATTCAATCAGTGTAAAGTGAGCACAAAGTTCCGATCCTTCCAAAAAACTGACGTCGGGTATAACTCCCATAGAAAAAATAATGTGTCGAACAACGCCAATCGCATCCAAAAACACACTTTGGCCAACTCACGGCAGAGAGCATATCATTGGGAGTATATATAATGTGACTATTGAATCGTAGAACATAAGAATGCACCTCAAAAAACGCATTGCGCGAAGGGGGCACACAGCGCACCATACTTAGACCCATTACAAAGTGCCGTGCCCGGCGTATAATGCGCCTTGTTTGGGTGTACGACAGTTCATTTACAACAAGAATATGTTATCAAAACCGGTTTGGCCGCTAAATAGACCAAAAAACTGGCATGGCCGGATTGGGACATGTCGCCCTAAGTTTTTCGTTACACCGGTGGTATCACACCAATGTTCTGCAGAAAAGTCGTTCAGTGTGAACTGCTGAACGGATGGTCTATTCAAAACTATGAAGATGGTTGGCAGTCGGTTTTCAATCCCAAAACCATCAGGAAATCCGAGCAAAAACACTGCCTTGGGAACGTACCCTAATTGTCAAGTCAGAGTTTGCTATATCTGTAACTAATGGCAAAGCTAAATAGAAGATTATACAGTTATTAAAACGCTCTTATTATTGACAAACAGCAAGAACTTCCTGTTCATGCTGTGGGTAGTTCGACAGCTTGAGCCTCCCACTTCCTGATCGGCTGTGGGTTATTCTATAACAGTGACTGACAGATCAGCTCTGCTATTCCTAGCTGTTCCTGCTACAGTAACATAACTGTACAACATTTATAATCTTTACTGCACAAGGCTACAGAGCTCTAAAGGTTTTAATTTGGCATTAACATACATAAACAAACTTCTGGGCTAGAGGCAAGACTGAGCAGACCCACCATGGTTAAATAGCAGCTTGGAGAATCGGTAGAAAAAAGAGCACAGAGAAAGGTGATTACTAACCAAGAGAAACTTATGTGCAAAAGCAATAAATAACATATCAATTTTCTCCTCAAACCTGATCAGTATATTGAGTAAAGCCCTTGAAGGTTATTCAAATTATTTGACAACATAACATTTTTAGTAGCTTTAAGGCTTGAGCCCACGGCACGAATTTTCACCCGGTTTTTCAGATGCTTTTCCGTTAAAAAAACGGGTGACAACTTTTTACACAGGCCTCTATTAAAAACACACCCAACAGGCACCACTGCACGGGGGTTCAAAAACGCGGTTTCTCAGACCACCGGCAGCCCAAAACACATAAAACATGTTCATTCTTGGCTCCCATATTTCCTCTCTTCTGAAATGCCCACTCTCATCATGGGTGATTTCAACATCCCCATTGATGACCCCATGTCTCCTTCTGCCTCTCAGTTTCTTTCACTGACCTCTTCTCTTGGCCTCTTGCAGTTTACAGACTCTCCCACCCACAAGGATGGGAACTCTCTTTATCTGGTCTTCTGTCGTCTCACATCCATTTCTAACCTCACTAATTCTCCATATGCTCTCTCTGATCATAACCTCATCTCTTTTACTATCAATTCTCAGCCATCTCTGGAGACACCTGCCCTTCACCCATTCAGAAATATACGCTCCATTACCACCCAGGAACTTATAGACACCATACAATCCACACTGCCCCCAACCTCCTCCCTCTCCTGTCCTGACTTGGCTGTTAAACATTACAACGAAACTCTCTAAACCACCCTGGACATATTGGCACCACTCACACACCGCACCACCAGAGTCAGACGCCCGCACCCTTGGCACACGCCTCAGACTCGGTTCCTGCAACGATGCTCCAGGTGTGCTGAGCGTCTGTGGAGAAAGTCGAAGCTACCTGCAGACTTTCTCCACTACAAATTCATGCTCAGGACTTATCACACTGCCCTTCACAGCGCCAAACAAAAATATTTCACCTCCCTCATCTCAACCTTACACAACAACCGAAAACGCCTGTTTGACACCATCCACTCCCTTCTCAGGCCTAAAGCTCAGGCCTAAAGGAGCTGGTCACAGCAGGAACAGTAGAGAGTTTAAAGAAAAGCTTAGATAACTACCAGAAACTACAGAATATAGCGTACACAGCTAGGTTAAATTCTGGATCCTGTCTGGTGGAGGCTCTGGGGTCAGAGATGGGGTCTCCACTGGAGAAGATTGGTACTTGCCTTGGGGGTTTCAGGGCATTCACCAGTGGGGAGGCTGGTCTTAAAATCCTCATCTCCCTCACTGCAACCACCTTTTTCTCCACCCTTGATTGAACTTGATGGACACATGTCTTATTCAACCGTACTAATGATATAACTACGTAACTATAAGAAAGTACTTTAAAAACTACCAATTAACACAGTGCAGAACACAATATACTTATAGGCAGACGATTCCTTGCATTTTGGATTCTACTGTGAAACAGAGCATTACATTTTCAGATATTATTTCAATCACTTATTTCATGGTGCAAACAAGTAATGAATAAAATAATTGGCTATTTTCACATCTGTCATCTATAATCATCTCATCAGAAAATCTGCAAACTTTTGTAGAACAAATGTTTGATTATACATAAAATCGATGAAGCTGTATTAGTTAACTCAGTATTTTGCACTAGGATTTGGAAGTTGAAACCAAAAATAGGTCCAAATTATGGCTCAAGTGCAAATATTTCCATTACGGTTGATACACTTAATAAACGAAAATACCCTGTCACATCTGGAATAGGAAGTATGCAATCAATTTCGCAAGCAGAATTACAAATGGGAATTTTAGAGCCTACTTGCAGCGGATTTCTGCTGTGGATTTCCATTTGGAATTTAACAATAACATAATTGCATATCCAAATCTAAAAATATCTAAAAAATTCATATCAAAAATAATACAAGTTTCCCAAAAACTATCCCATTCAAAACCAAAAATAGTCTCAGCCCTACCACTTTAAGACTATGTTCACACAAGGTTATTTCACCGCATATGTGCACTCAATACCGAGATGCCCCCAAAAGACATAAGTTTTTTTTTTCTCATAGAAAACTTTGATTACCTCCTTCCCCATTATACAATATGATCGTAATGTACACGCTGGAAGATAAGGGATGGGTCAATTATTCGGAGCAAATACGCACCGCGAGTAATGCATGTCTATTAGGCCAGCGAACTCCCAAAACACAAAATGTACTGCTGGGCATAGTGTAGACGCCCGGCATATGGGAAATCCCTTGGCTTTTTCACAAGCTTAATTGCGGGGGTTATTACGCCCCCCATATGCCGTTAGACGGGGGGGGGCGGGGGGGGGCCCCAAAGGGGGCGCAAACGCCCAAAAAGATTTTCTTACTGCCGGTTTGGAGCGGGGAGGGGAAAAATCCGCCTCTATGAGAACTGTGGTTACCGTAATGACGGGAAAAAAGTATTCCACCCGAATTGCCCAGTCCCCGCGCAAAATACAGACCGAGATATGTCCCAAAATTTAAACCGTGGGAACATAGCCCAAAAAATAAAAGGTTGGTATAATTTTTTTGGGAAAATTTGGCCTTTTTAGAATCTGCTGTTACCAAAACCCCAAAGGGTCCTTTTTGGGGGTTCAAAACTCCTTTTTCAACACAGATTGACCAAAATTAAGACATTATAGAAGAGGTGTTAAAAATTTGTTTTGCTAAAGCATGCCAAACAAAATGGTGCAGCCCCGGGCTAACGTGACACCCTATGTGCATAAATGTAATTATTGGCATTGCAGTTTTTTTGTTTTTTTTTTTAACACTGGATATTGCAGCATATGCATTTTTGCAGCAAAAAAAAAACATTTTTACACAAAACTCAATTATATTAACCCTTATTTGAAAAAGGAATAACACCACAGTTACGTGAGAACTCACATACATGCAGATTCCCAAAACCAAAATTTTAACCCAAAAATATTCCATTTAAAAACGTGGCTTCCACCCGTTTTCAGCCAATAACTCCCAACATGTGCTACAATAACAATTAATTCCATTGGATAGGGCTATGATACGGGAAATAAGGTGACCTCTACATAAAATACAAAAACACATGGTCCAAATCTGAAGGTGCTCTTCATATTTCTACCGGGCAGTGCAAGGTTTATTTTGCAAGAGAAAAAAAAAAGTCAACGCTAATCCAGCAAAAGAAAAATAACGTGACGTCTTGTACAGCTAATTTATCCACTCTAAACATATGCCAGGTGTCCGTTTACACTTAGAGCTATTGGCTAAGTTGCCTTTACTCCTACTCTTGGCTTAGACTTTGTTCAAATCTGCGTCGGGTGTTCCTATCAGAACCGTCACTGTAGAGGTAGAGCCTGTCCAGTTTCACAACAAACAAGAACAGCACCCAATGGACCCCACTGCCTCCATTAAGATCCATTGAGCTGCTTTTTAACAGAACAATTAGGCATCTTTCTGTGCTATTTTTTACATCATTCTCCTTCATATTCCACATGGAACCTCCTAAAGAATGTTGATATGAAGTAATTTCAGCCCACATTTCGCCGCGGGTTTACGCTCTAATACGCGCAAGACGACTGCCGTAATTACGGTGATCCAGACTTCGCATAAATAACTATGAATCACACCTCCTCTCCTGGCTCAGATAATACAATCGTATTGACATGGCAATTACTTTCCGCAAATATGCGCCACCGGTAAGACATGTCAATGAGGCCGGCAGCCTGAGGCCCTGGCCCACCCTGGGCCAAAAGAGAACACACTTATAAGCGCAAGGTCCCAAAAAACATAATGGACTGCGGCACATACTGTACGTGCCACGCTACATCATTTGAACACACCCAAAGAGTGATTTCACAAGGTACGTTTTTGGACCAGTTTTTCACACGTTTTTCCCCATAAAATTTTATGTGCCTTCCCGTACCCAAAAACACAGCAACAATCACAAAACTAAACACGTCTAACACCCATCCAAAACACATCTAAAAACACAATGTGAAAGCACCCTAATGCAAATGTCAATCAGACCTTACAAATGCAACATTCTGCCTAAATTAACAATTTATACTTTTCCGTTATATTTCCTCATTGGACTGAAAAGAAAATATACAAAATCCTAATAGTAAGGAAACAAAGCATTTGATATATTGCATCAACAAAGGTGTTAATGCATCGATTTCATTCAATTATCTGGAATTAAAGGGCTCTAACAGTTACTGTCCGACCTAATGCTTTTTATCAGAATAGTAAGGTGACGATACAATTTCCCTGCTTGAAACAAGTCATACCTCTATCTTATTGCTAGTTCACACTTTTTGGGGTAGGATATTAGATGCTTTGTGTAGGGTTCTTTTCATTTACATTTCATCTGACTTAGATTCCACACATTTCAAATATAAAATAACACTTCATTCAATGAACAAAATAAGTGCCGATATATTTATATGTCCTTCTTAAAGGGATTGTCCTAAAAAGGCATGTCCATAAGGTAGCATTTGGGGAACGTCCACTACCTACTAAAAACACAAGCTTTTATTTTAAAGTGGTATTCCAATCTCACTGATTAGCTTTAGGCATGTGGACAAATACATTGCTGTTCTGCTTTTACTTCCTTTCAGACTTAGAGCAGTTCTTATCTCATGCTTGTGTACACAAGCTTCCTAATTTATGGAACATTCCTCTTTGCTCTGACAGTGGCCATAATGGTGATGGCACTTCCTCATAAGCAGGAGAGTTGCTAGACGCCCAGGCCCCTTGTGTTAACTTTTGCTCTATAGGGCTGGGTTCACACGCCTTTTTTCACATGAACTGCGGATGTATTTTTTACACAGGAAAAACTGTGGCCAGCGCGTACATCTATGGATCTCACTGATATTTATTCTCCCCGGAACAGGTGATCTGGTTCTCAGTGAGAAACTATGAAATTTCCCTAATGTCGCCTGTACGTCGGGCATATTGAAGCGCAATTACGCACCGAATTATGGACGGACATTACGTCGTGTGAACATACACAGTGTATTTGTGGGGCATAACTGTGCTGTAATGCGCCCAAAGTGGCAGCTGACTGAGTGCATGGTCACGTGCCACTAACTTACCTCACATTTTGGAACAGTTCGTTTTTGAATGGTGATGTAAGTAGAGGCATGTAACCCCTCGACACCCAGTCAGGTTGCCACAGCGGTGACATCCCCATTCGAAAGCATTGGCATTTCAAACAGAAGACTGGAGAGACCTTCATGGAAACTGGGGACAGGTAAGTATAAGTGTTTTTTTTTTTTTTTTACTGGGGGGGCCCCGGGGCTTTTAGAAAAAATTTTTTCTTTATGAAGGGGGACAACTTCCCTTTTAAAACATTAATTTTTTATGCTGGCTTAAGCCCGCCCCTTTTCCATGACTAATATTCTATGTTTTTCGTCGGGTTTTTGGGACTCAATTTTTTTTTAAAAAATGGAAGCAGTAGGCGGGAAAAAATATAACTGGACGGAAATCCTTTAATGGCCCTGGTTTTTAATTTTATATTTTTCCAACACAATCTCCAACCCCTTTATGAATTTTCCAACCCCGCTGTTCAGGGAATTTATATTTCAGAATTTCTCCCGTGGGGGGGTATTCTTTGAGGATATTCACCAAAAATTTTCCCTTGGGCCACTACAGTGATAAACCGTATTGGGTCAACCCTTTCAAAACAAATTTAAACCCCCAGTCAAAATTTTTGGGTCTTTTTGGGGATTTAAGGGCCCATAGGGGGTTGTGGGAAGGGGAAACATTAAAAGGGGAAGGGCCTCTTAGGGGGAAAAAGGAATAGTTTAAACAGAGGGACCCTTTTAAGAAACAGGGGCAAGGAGGGGAAAAAATTGGGGTTCTTTTGGATAAAAAGTTGCTCTTTTTTTGGGGGGGCACGAAATCTTAAAGGAAGAAGGGCAAGCAGGGGGGGACAGAATAAGGAGAAAGAAAAAACAAGTTTTGTGGAAAAGGGGAGGGAGAACAGATGGGAAGGGGGCTTTTTTGGGACCAAAAAGTAAACACTAGGGGGAAAAAGTTTTTGTAAAAGGGGAGGAAAAAAATGAAAAAAAAAGTCTGGTAAGGATTTTGGAACAGCTAAAAAAAGGGTTTTTTGTTTAAGGACCCCAAAGGGGTAAAAGGGGGGTATTAATGGCGGGAGGACCCTTTGTTTTGGGGGGAAAAAAAATGTTGGGAAAAAAGTCACAGGACTTTGTAAGAGAAAGGAAAGTTTGAGGGAACACAATGTGGTGTGATGGGTAGGGGTCCAAGGGTGGAAAATCAAGGTGGCTCGGAAAGTGTCGAGAATCTAGGGAGAGACAGTAGGTGGCCAATGTGTATGTATATATATATACACACATACCGTATATACAAACAACATATATACACTTACATATATTTACATGCACACAAACCAACAGACTAACCCTTAAGCCATACAGTCACAGATACTGGAGAGACTCCACACTGTACATGCCTGGGTCCCAGGGCCTTGGAGCTTCCTCATGATCCCACTGTCAGCAGAAGTGATGCTGGGGACTGTTTTGGCCTCCTGCCTGAGTGGGATCTCAGTACAGCAGCAGCTATCAGTGTTATCAGGACTCAGTCAGCTGCTGATACACTGTTTAGCTGCTGAAGACTGGACACAGAACAGTAAATCAGAATCTTCTCACTGAGAGGAGCTCTGTAGCTTTAGCATTTCCCCCCCCCTGTTTGCGCCCGGCAGCCTCGTGCGTCCCTCCCCCTTCTGCTACCGGACAGTCAAGCAGTTGTCCGGTAGCAGAAAAAGAAGATAAACTTTTTTTTTCCTGCTGCCCCCGGGAGCTGAGCAGACTCACTGGCCATGCTTCTGGCCGAGACCCTGAAGATAATCATCTTCCTCCATCCACCAACCCCTGGGCAGCAGCGGCCGGGCGTCCCCCCCAGCGTCACCCTGCAGACACTGCCGATTGGAGGAACCGCGAAGCGCTGCCCCGGCTGCCGCCGCTCCACCAATCAGCTTTTCTGAGGAGAGAGGAGATTTGCTTGACTCTCTTTCCCTCTATCAGGACTGTTGGCATCTGCTCCTGTGCACACTACGATCTGCGGTTCGGGGCACAGGCCGTCTTGTCCGGAGCTTCTGCCCCGGACAAAACTACCTAGCGACGCCCCTGCTCCTGAGTCATATCAGCAGCATAGGAGATTGTTTATCTCTCTTATCAAAAAACTTTAACCCTCTAGAGCTCTGTAGCGTTTTCCCCTGCTGTTTAGAAGTCTGCAGCTCTAATTTCCCACATACTCATCAAGTAAAAAAAAAAAGCTGAAACGTTCTTTACACCTGTACAACTGTCAACGGCCTGAACAGGAGGAAGAAATCTATAGCTATAAACCTACTCACAGACTGAACAGGAAGCGAGAGCTTGAAGCTGTGGAACTACCCACGACAGGAAGTGGGAACCTGAATCAGCAGAACAGCCCACCATCTGAACAGTAAATGGGAGCCAAAAGCAGCTGAACCGCCAACAGCCTGAACGGGAAATGGGTGAACCTGTGGAACCACCCACCAAAAGAAGTGGGAACCTGAAGCAGCAGAAAAGCCCAACACCTAAACAGGAAATAGGAGCCTAAAGTAGCAGAACTGCCCATTGCCAGAACAGGACGTGGTAGCCTGCAGCTATAGAACCACCCCCAACACAGAGAGGAAGCCTGAAGCAGCAGAACAGCCCACCACCAGAACAAGAAATGGGAGCCTAAAGCAGCAAAACTGCCCATTGTCTGAACAGGAAGTGATAGCCTGAAGCTATAAAACCACCCACAACAGTAAATGGGAACCTGAAGCAGCAGAACAACCCACAGCCTCAACAGGAAATGGGTAACAAAACAGGAGAACTGCCCACAGATTGAACAGGAAGTGGGAACCGGAATTTGGCTGTGGCTCTGAGAAACAGCATGAAGAGACAACACATCTAAGGTAAAGGAATATTTTACAAACATTTAGGTTAACATTTTTCTTTATGTATTAATATGTAATAGAAATATTTATCTTTCTGACCGTTTCGTTGTCATTTGTTATAAATAGACTAATGAAAATAGCAGACAAGAACCAAATTCAGATAATACAAATCCTGCTCCTTGCATATTTAAAGAGAATGGTAATTGGCAACTGAAAGCTCGGAATTCAGCCACATTCATAGGAAGAAGCCATTCTAACTCTTTACATCTCTCTTTTGGGAATATCCCCCAAATGACAGAGGCTTGGAACTTATGCAAAACCTCTTTCATGAAAACCTTTGCTGTGGATATAAGAATTGCTTTGGGATTAAAAATAAAAAGTACAACATTTTAGTCTCTTATTAGTTCTAGAATTCAAAATAACTACAATGTAACAATTTTGGTCCATTTTTACTACACAAAATAAGTATCACAACAGATTTTGAAGAAAAGGTTTATGGCTAATGCTCTGCATTTCGGTCAATGTATTATATTAGTCATTTTTCTGAAAGGAGAACATCTCTCCTAGAGAGACATGTTCCCCTTTCTGAGCCAAATCATTGCCTTCCCCCAAGCCAACCAGTTTTCCCTCTACTTTTGCACTGATGACGGATAAACATCACACAACAGCTGTCTGCATATAGGAAATACTAGCTTGGCCAAATATCCCTTTTGCTATCTCAAGACCCAGTGGGTCAAAAGCAAATTAAAGATTTTTACATCCAATAAAATACGCTTGAACTTTTCAGCTCCTTTCCCATAATGCCTTATGATATGCAGATGCTTAGTAAAGGGCAAAAAGGAAATAAAAACTTACATGCTCACCTCGCCTCAAGGAGAAATGTTCCCCTTTCTGAGCCACCCATTGCCTCCCATAGAGCCACCCAATATCCATCTGCTCTGCACTCATGAGGGCCAAACATCCAAAAACACTTGTCTGCAGGTGAGAGATACTGGCTTGGCTAAATATCCCTTTGGCTTTCCCAAGGCCCAGTGGGTCAAAAGCAAATTGAGGAGATTTTACATCCAATAAAGGATTCCTTGCCCATAATGGCTTGTGATTAGTAATTTTTTTGTAAGCCAAAACCAGGGAGGAAACCTACAGAGAGAGAACGGAAAGTGAAAAGGTTTGAACCGCAAATTAGTGTGGGACCCATTCCATGATGTGAACCCAAATTAAGATTGATGCTTCAGTTTGCTATCCTGCCAACATCCCTGCACTTGATAATATCCACCATATCCCCTGTAGCAACAACTTGGATGCCACAGTGGTTGACATGTGAAAAAAAAAAGGCACCCCCACACCAGATTGAAGCTGCATTAAAATGATTTTATGTGCCCCTGAATAAAACCCGGTCAAAAATTTTGGTGTCTTATCCCTTAAATATCAAAAATGTATAGCATAAAGTAAAACAAAATAGCATATCATTGTTTTACCAATTTGTTTGTAAGCAAAATTTGCAAACCCATTTCCCAAAATTTAGAAAAATTTGGGCCCTTTACCAAACCTCTCCCCTCCATACATCTCGGCCTTAAAAACTCCAGAAAACCCTTCCCCTCCAACTTTACCCGGGGTTCTCACAGGCCCTTTTTTCTCTGCCCCTCCTCTTGAAAGGGCCCCCTCACACAACTTTTCTCCAAAAAAATTCTTCCCTGCTTCCCCCCACATTTCGGGAATCACTCCCAATCAGACATCAGACTCTCCTCCACCTTCAACGGGTTCCCCAAAAATTTTGGACCTAAAAAACCCCATGCCCTTAAGGACCCTATAACCTCAATCCCCCCTGTTCTACACCCCCCTCCAAAAAACCACCATGTCTGTTTCTTCACCTTTTTTGGTCTCTTCCCACCTTCCTTGAAATTGTAAGCCCTTAGGGGGAAAGGGCCCCTCTCTCCTTCTGTCCCAAAGTTTTTTAGTTTTAAATTTTTGTAATTTTGTACTTTTTTAAACCCAAAGTTATGAAAAGGGCAACCCAAATGTAACAGCGCCCCGGGAAAACCAAGGAGAAAAAAACTTAAATAATTTTTTAATATTATTATTAAAAAAAATTTATAAAAAATAAAAATAAAAATTTAATTTAATAATGTGCAGTGTCGGGCTTTAAACACAAAATTTTGGTGTACAAACATTTTCCCCGGGTCTATAAAAAGAATGGGGGCCCCCAACATTTTTTTTGTCACAAAAAAACCCAAAAAAATTAGGGGCCAAATCCCCTAATGAAACGTTACCCAAGAAAATTTAAATTTTTAAAAACCTTATTTAGTTTAAAAATTTTAAAAAACTGCTTTTTTTGAAGAAATTTTCTGGTACCAAAAAAAAAACATTTTTGGTTTTGGGATTGAGCAAAAAAACGTAAAGATGATTCAATGGATAGCTTTTCCCTCCCAGATTATTTTAAAAGATATTTTTTATTTCATTTTTTTTTTTTTAGCTAGCTATTATTTTTTTTCATTCTGTGGCTGGTTTCTAACACTTCAGGCTCCCACTTCCTTTTTCGGGCTGGGGACATTTTCCTAAAAGCTTCAGGCCCCAACCCCTTTCCCTGTAAAGGCAAAAGGGCAGTTTACGGGCTTCAGGTCCCCCTTCCTATTGAACAACACAGTTCTATAAGTGGGAAGATTCATTCGATCTTCCTCTCCCCACCTTTCCATTATTCCAAAAAGAACAACACTTCTTCCTGGATCTGACATTTACCCCAACCCAAAAACCACCCAAACCCGATTTCCCTTTTTTTTAGGGAAAGGGCGGGGAGGAAGACAACCCCAAAGGGTACCAACGGCCCCCCCCCACCTAGTAGGGGAAAGAGGGGGGAAAACCCCCTCATGTACTGACAAGGGGCACAGGTTTAGTCGTCCAATTTTAATAAAATTCATTTCCCGCAATTAAAAAAATAAAAAAAACCCTTCGGGGGGAGGGGGGGGAAAGGTCCCCTTTGCAATTTTTTTGGTTTTTTCCTTTTGGGGCCAAACCATTTCCCACTCTAGAGGAAAAATTTTTCAAAACAAGTTTTTTTTCCGATCTAAAACGGGTTTAAAAAAGGGCTCACTTTGACAATTTTTTCCCCGGGTAGGGTCCCACAAAAGATCAGAGACTCTCCTTTTCTCTATTTCCCAATTTTAAATCTTATATTAAAAAATTTTTTAAAAAAACAACCCCCCACCAAAGTTACCCAAACCCTATTTAGTACCCTTTTTTAAAAATTTTTTTAAAAAAGATTTTAAAAAACCCCTTATGGGCGGAACAAATTTTTTTCTGGGGAACTCAAAAAATTCAATTTTGGGTTTTAACCTAAAAACAAAACGAAACAACTCTAAAGGCCTTTGTAATCTTTGAGGAATCATTTTCAAGACAAACCGATAAGGGCGGTGCCCCATTGGGAGTTATGGACAAAATTTTATGTTTTTACCGAAAATTTAACGACAACTGCCGAAAATAACTACAATTAAAAAAACCAGGGACTAAAGATCCCACCCAAATTCGATCAGTCCTTTCATCAAAGACAAAATTTAACTTTACTAGCTTTAGGTATCAACGATACCCGTACAGGGGGATTTTTTTCCCCTTTTCAATCACCACCCCCTTTTTCCCCGCCAAGTTTTTTCCCTTTTTTCCCTTAAACCCAAAATACACAAAGTTTTCCCCCTTTAAAACCCCCCTGGGGCGCCCAATAGGGCTTTCACTGACCCATCCCCTTTTTCCTCCCCGCCCAAAATTCTTGGAAAAAATACTGACACCATTTGTCCGCACCATCCCCCTTTCCTTTTTCCCACTAGATACAGGGAAATTTTCCAACCCCAAAAAAACCCCCAACCAAACCCTTTTAAAAACACCCTTTCTTCCCCCCTTTTTGGCCAATTACCAACCCCCATACTCAAAAAACGAAACCCGCAGCCCCTGGTTCCTTAAAACTTTCCCTGGGCTTTTTTAAGGAGGAAGCCCCGGGGAAATTTTGTAAAGGGGCCTTTTTGTCTTTAAAAGGTTTTCACCAATAACTACTTTCCTCTTTTGGGGACCAAAAATTTCATCCATTCCAAAGGCAAATGCTAAGGGAAACAAAAGTTGCGCCCCCGTAACCAAAAAACTTTATGGCCATCTTTGAGAAAATCCCTAATTTATTCCTGTCCCCCCCTTTACCTGCAACATGCCAAAAATTTTGGCTTAGATACATTGATGACATATTCTTTTTATTTTTGGAAAATTTAAAAGGGCCCCCGAGGGGCCCTGTTTGAGGGTTTCCAAACACTAAAATTAAAACAGTTTTCCTTAAAAACCCCCAAAATTTTTTCCCCCACTAAAAAACTCAATACTCCCCAAAATAAATTTTTATCCCCCCACAATTCAGAAAAAACAAGGCCAAAATTTCCCCAAAATTTTTCAAAAAACCCCCCAGAAACCAAAAAAACTTTCCAAAACTCATCATCAAGCACCTAAAAAAAAATACCCCCTACCCTTTTTACAGTTTAAACCAGATAACCGTAAAGTAGAAAAAACCGAGACTTTTTAATTCCCATAAAAGAAGGGTGTGCAAAAACGCTTTTTTGAACGTGGTTAAACCCCCAACGACTTTTAAAAAACAAAATTTTACAAAGTACTAATTTTCAATGCCAATTTTCCCTCTATTTTCCCTCTGAAGCATCTTGCCCCAACCCCACAAGGATACCTCTTGTTTTAAAATTATCCAATTACTTTTCCCAAAAAATTTAACAAAATCATACGTCGACAATGGCCTATTTTATCCCCAAATTTTTAACCCCCCAATTTGGGGGAAACTTTAAAAAAACCCCCTTTACAATGCTAGAAAAAGGGGCAAAAATTTTTCGGGGAATCATCTGTTAGAGTTTATGTGGGTACTTTTCGGGAAAACAGGGCCAAAAAAAAAAATGACATTTTCCACTCCCAAAAAGGGGACTTTTCCCCCTGTCCCGAGCTGCGCACAAAGTTCCTCCCTGACGAAAGGGTTTAAATTTTTCACCCCATCCCACACAGGGAAGCAATACCCCATTAAAGGACAATTACAAAGGGATGGCCAAAATTTTTTTTAATCTTTCTTTTGGGAAAGGGCCCCTTGCGGGGCTGGCATATGGGGGGTCAAACCCCAGCCCGTGGGAAAAAAAACCCCATTTCTAAGCATAAAACAACCCAAAGGGGTAAAGAAACCTTACTCCCCCGTAACCCCCCTCAAATTTTTTTGAAAAGTAACCTAAAAACCCCTTTAAAATTTAGATTTCAGGTAATAGAACAAAATTCCAGTCCCGCGACGCGGTGGTAACCGTATCGCTTCTCTTTGTATACGGGGAACGCCTTTTGGACCCTTTCTCCCCAAAAGCACCTTGAACCTAATGGAATGAAAAACCCCAGAGGGATGTTTTGAAACATTTTTAAAAATTTTGTTTTCCACTGGTTAAAAATTTTTTAATACCCTGTCCCCTTGTCTAGGGTTTCTATATTTATCTACTCCTGTTATTACCATTAACTGTTTGCTCATATTTTTAGGTGGATTTATCTTCCACCAGCTATAGACTGTTAGTACTATTTACCCATGTACCTTTTGACTCCTCTTTTTTTCTATTTTCGATCAAATGATGTATCATCTATCTAGTAGAAACCCCCTCTTACTATGTGTGTCCTGAACAACAGTACGTGGGCAACACTTTTCCAACATGGTCCTATATCCACGCTAATTTTTTTATTCCTCTCTTCATCTAAGCAATCTCTTTTCTGCCACTTGTTTCTATTTTATCCTATCTTTTCCTTTGTAGCCCATTATGTTCTCTATATTTATGTTCATTCTAAAACTGTTCCCCTTGTCCTTCTATCCCTAGGTCTCTATGTCGTTTATTTTCCACATCCACCACCTCTGTCTTTGCTCCCTTTAGGTTCTCCTCATAGAGCAGCTTTCTTTTACTATTTTCTACACATTACAGGCGCCGCTGCACCTGTATGTCTTCCCAAAGCTCCGGCGCAGCTCTCGTGTATCTGCGTATGCGCGGTACCTATTTCCGGACGCTCGCACTGCGAGCATTTGCCAGCAATCCCTCTTGCACCACGGACGTCTTGTCCACATGCCCCCGTCGCATCAGGTACCCCTTTAGCTGCCTACTTCTCTATAGCCCTCGGCTACATCTATTTTCATCTCTATTACTAACTGTATTCATTTACTTTCTTTAGCCAGCATTCTACCACTGTGGATCTATCATCCTCTGTGGAGGCTCTCTTCTACACCTGGGTATGTAATCTCCATGCCTCTCCTCTATATCTATAAAGATATACAATATTTTAATCATATGCTCATTTTCTCCTTATAGTCCATACTGGATTTCATCTATTCTATATATACACTATAAGATCTTATCTCCTAAATTGGGTAAGACATTACTTATTGATATCTGTATATCTATCTAACTGTGTGCTGTTTTTATTCTTTGTATTTATCTTGCAAATGTATTTACCTACTTCTACTGTGTATACACTGTCTCGCTAACCTCGTTTTCTTTTTCTTTTCATTTGTTTAGTTAATATACTTACCGTTATGTGTTTTTCCAATACAGATGTTTCTTGATAAAGGCATTCGCCGAAACGTCGTCCATATTAACATCCACAATCTCTCTGGCTTATTACTGACATTTGTATATATGAGCACTTGTTGAGTATGTCCACAATATTTTGGATAATTTTTTAATACGTTTTTCTGCTCAGTGTGAATAAAAATTCCTGTTTAATTTGCATCTATTTGGTGTGCCGTGGTTTCTAATTGACTATATATGTATATTTCCACGTATAGCACCCACTCCCTAGATTAATCTTATGGTGTGCATAACCTTCAATTCTCATTGCCCACTTCCTATTAAGTCTGTGGGAAGATCTACATCTTCAGGCTGCCACTTCCTATTCACACTGTGGGAGATTCTACAGCTTCAGGCTCCCACTTCCTATTAAGGCTGTGGGAAGATCTACATCTTCAGGCTGCCACTTCCTATTCACACTGTGGGAGATTCGACAGCTTCAGGCTCCCACTTCCTGTTCAAGCTATGGGCAGTTCTACAGCTTCAGGCTCCCACTTCCTTTTATAGACTGTGGGAAGTTCTACAGCTTCAGACTTACACTTCCTGTTCAGACTGTCTGCAGTTCAACAACTTGAGGCTCCCATTTCCTGTTCAGACTGTGGGCAGTTCAACAGCTTCAGGCACCCACTTCCTTTTCAGGCATTTATTCACTTTTCAACAGTGCTAGCTCCTAGCTCTGCTCGTTAGAAGGACATTGGTGATGGAGAAGTTTTATCAGTAGGGTACAAGAATACAGAGCTCGAAAGGGTTACATTTTAGATAGAAAGTCAAACAAAGATACAGCAGAAAGTACATCATCATCCTACTCCTTGCTACAGAAGAGCTGGTAGCTGGTCAGTAACCTACAGAAGCTGATATAAACAAACAGGAGATAAGATCTGGTCTAACTCGGAAAGGAAGCAAAATCAGAACAGCAATGTATTTAGCCATAGTGTTTTGTCTGCTTTTCCTACATTTTTAAAGAGGTTGAATCAATACATTGATTCAGCTTACCTCCGTCCTGTTTTCTTGGTTTCACTTTGAATTCAGGAGCATGTTTACTGGCTTCTACTAGGCTGCAGTAGAAGGCAGGTCTGTAGCTATAACAACCACTGCTGGCAGAATATCAGGAGAGATTGAACAGGTCTGTAGCTATAGCAACCAGTGCTGGCAGCCTATCGGGAGAGATTGAACAGGTTTATAGCTACAGCAACCAATGCTGGCAGCCTATAAGGAGAGATTGAACAGGTCTGTACCTATAGCAACCAGTGCTGGCAGCCTATCGGGAGAGATTGAACAGGTCTGTAGCTATAGCAACCAGTGCTGGCAGCCTATCAGGAGAGATTGAACAGGTCTGTAGCTAGAGCGACCTGAGGAGCTGATGCAGCCCATACAAGAGGGGATATCTAGGAATAGGTAGGACACTGTTAATGGAGATATATTACAAAATGACTTGTTTTGGCAAAATCTTTAACATAAAAAGCAGCAAGACTTGGAGTGAGACAACCCCTTTAAAGCTAATTAATGATAAGAATATCCCTATAAGCTCAGCTGAGTGAGAAAAAGAACCAGATCGGACACCTCTGCTTGGGCTGCTACAACATCTCCCCGGGCAGTTCCTGACTTTATTTGAAAGTTTGTTTTCTCTGCAAACGCTTCAACAATGTTTTCAACCTGGACACATTATTATGTATTAGAAACCTAAACAAGTTAGCAAACGCACTTTACATTAATGCGCACTATCTATCACAAAGAGTCATTATCTGCAAACAAAAACAAAAAAAAAAAGCCTTATTCTATCAGCAAACATTCATCACGCTAACCGGTGTGCTGGGGAACGATACAACTCCCTCCACCCAAGACAGCGGAGCTCGCAAATGAATCACTTATTGAATTTCAAGTGCAGCCAACACACTCCGGCTAGCCTTTGCCTTGCTCCAAGATGAATATTTCAGGAACAACTATTACAAATCGAAATCTAAGTAATTACTTACATTAGAAACAAAATATCAATAAAAAATAACAACTAGGAAAATTACAACTGGGCCATCACACAAATTAAGAAAAGTAAAAATAAGCAAAAAAATTTTTTGGGGCATCAAAAAAAAAAAGAAAACGCACATTTCAGTGCTCAAATTATGCCTCCATATAGACTCATATTTAAAAGCCACGTTTTTTAAAAAAGTATTCTCTTTCACATTTGCAGCCTTTATACGGGTTTTGTAAGCAGAGCTTCGAAATGGGGGGGGGCTTGTTTCTCCCCGCAGGGGTATCTTCTTTCTGCAAACACGCCCCAAAGTGTCATGTGAAATTCATTCTGTGTGGGGGTGGAAGGGAACGGTTCTCAGCGGGCCTTGGAAGTAAAGCAAGTGTAACTCCTAGTGAAATTTTTAACATTTCTTCTCTTTTTGAAATTTAGAATGGGCATTTGACATTCAGCACTCTAGCAAAGATCGATAATTTTTTTTTCTCGGTCTCTCACAAACAGTGATATATCCTGTAGATTATTACACTTCGGACCTTTTGATCACAAAACAAAATGGGACGCTTTATAAAAATTGTATTTTACAGGGGGGCGCAATTTTCTCTCTCTCTGTTGCGGTCTTTTTTTATGTCATGCCCCCAAAACCCCACCACATAAAAGCCCACACCTCTACCACTGTTTTTGGTCAGTGACAAAACCCGCAGCGCTGCTTCGCACCCTACATGTTTTGCTGTCAGTGCCCAAACTTCAGCGCATGGTCGAAAACCCCTTCTACCACGATTTTGTCAGTGACAAACCCCGCGGCTCTTCACACCTCTACCCCAAATGTGTTAAGTTTCCAAAAACCCCCGCAAACAAGATCGGAAAACCCCTCTACCAATGATTGCTTCAGTTAAAAAAAACCCCGCAGCACATGCGTCACACCTCTACCACTGATTGCTGTTAGTGAGAAATCTCTCTCCTCACCTACCCCTGCACGCTCCTGTCCGCAACCTGTTTCCTAAATCGCCCGCACACATGCATTCCCAATTACAAACGGGGGTGAGACCTGAGCGTAAACCAACCACGCTCTACAAATTTCCCAGGCCAAAACAAACACCCATTCGAAAAAAACCAACATTTTGCTTTGCTATGGTCTTCGTAGCGAGAAAACCCCTTTAATAATAATGCCTTCTTCATGTATTTACCTTTAGCCCTGACTTTCAACAAATCTTTTTACTGCATTGTTTTGCTTGTAAGGTCTGGTTCAAATTGACATCAAATAGATTTCAAATAGAGCACCACATAATACGTTGTAAGGGTTCGGGGGTTTGCGGACCCCGCAAGCGATAAAAATTAAGCCACCCGGGAGCGGAGTTAAGTAGCCCGTTTTCCCAGAGCCCGCCGCAAAGCGGGATGGACTTGCTGCGGCGTGGGGCTCCAGGTGTCCCCCCTGATTGACTTCTTGCGATGGCGGCCGGGGAAAATGGGGGTACGAGACGTAAGCAAAAGGTAGTCAGGGACAGGCCAGGGGGTCAGGACCGGCAGAGGTTCGTGGTCAGAACAGGCGATTCGGGCGCGGCAAACAGGCAAGGTGGAAGGGGAAACCGGAAGGACTGGAACACGGGTAATCAATACAGAACCCCAAACCTCTCTAGACAAACTAAAAACCAACAACTGGCAGAGGTGCAGGGGGGTATACCTTTATAGGACCAGGGGCCGGCAATTACTAATTCCCCGGTGCTGGCCCTTTAAATCCAGACCAGCCTCGCCGCTCGTCCCCTAAGCAGCGGGGAAACCGCGCGCCGGAAACAAGCGGGGTTAGCGTTCCAGGAGGTGGCGGGAAAGTGAGCAGTGTTGGGACCCGGGCAGCAGGGGGGATGGTCACGGGCCCGCGGCCCCCGCCCGGACCCCTGCACAGGGGGGGCGGTCGGGGGGCAGGCACCCGCGCCAGCCCCATGACATTACCCCCCCTTTTAGGTCTCCCCCTTTTTTTAGAAATTTAAGAGGGTCAGGGGAAAATTACCCTCGGGTTCCCACAACGCTCCCCCCGGCCCAAACCCTTCCCGTAAATCAAAAAAAAACCGCTTCCCCCTCACTTTTTTTCCCGCTAGCACCTCCTTGACCCAAAGTGTTACAGAGTGGCCCCGGAAAAGGGTGAGACAGACCCCAGGGAGAAGCGATTCACACCCCCGGTTTGGGGGGGAGGACATGGAAGGCGTTGGGATACCAGGGGGGGCAAGCGGAGCTTGTAGGACACCGGGTTTAGTTGCCAAAGACAAAAAAAGGGGCCCAAAAAATATTTAGGGCCTAATTTTATAACGGGGCACCTTAAACCAATATATTTGGCAGAAACCAAACCCTTATCACTTGGCTTAAAAGGGGAGGTCAAACGGTCCTTCGCCTGAGCCTTGGTGCGAGGGAGGCCCGTAAAAGGGGCCGTCGTTGGGCTTCCCAGTACCTTGATGTCCAAAACCCCGGGGCACCACAACGGACCATGACAGAGTGGCCAGGGGGAAAGAGGGGGGGGGGGGAAATGTAGCCCCAAACACACAAAAAAAGGAGGGCTCCGGGGGTTTCAGTCTAGGGAATTATATGAAAATTTCCCCAGGGGAGGAGGTCCCCAAAATTATCTTGAGGGCGGATACAAAATGTGTAGGAGGGACCAAAAAAACTTGGAAACCCCTTTCCTCCCCCTTGGTTTGAGGGGGGAAAGAGAGGAAGTCTGCTGAACCCCAAACTGACCACATAGACCCCACCAAACTGAAAAAAAAACGGCCCCCCCTACCGAGTGACATGCAAGGGAAAAACCATGTAACCGGAAAATGTGCGGGGAAAAAATGTGGGCCAGTGAGAAGCAGAGGGGAACCAAGGCAGGGGAATGGTCGCGGGCGGCCGCGGCACCCGCGCCGGATCCCCTGTGAGCGGGGGGGCCCGGGGCCGGCACCCCGCCGCCCCCATGACAACGTGTGGCCATCTCCATTTTTTTTGGTTTGGATCGGACTTGGGGGACTCATCAAAGAAGCAAAATGCCAAAATCTTGGAAACTCCAAGAACCAAAAAGCTAATATAAAAACAAAATCATGCGGAAAATGTTCAGAGTTCTTCATCCACTTATGCGTTAAAAGCACATACACTTTTTTGTAGTTATGAGGAAGAGGTCAGAACTAAAATTTTCAGAAAGTAGTATAAGTCGATGTTTCAAAAGCGAAAAGTCCCCAAAAAAATGTCCAATAGAATGAACCTATGAGTAATAGCATATAGTGCTCCAAACACCTCATATTGTATGACCCTATGAGAATGAGCATATAGCACTCAAAATGTGTAAGACAGAATGCAAAACCCTCAATATTTGGGGGTCATTTTGGAAATTTAAAAGGGGAAAATTTCATATTACCCCTTTTCCCCCCAAGTTTATAAGGTTTCTAATTTTGGTGGCCTGTGTTGACAATTTTACACTATTGCCATCACCTGGACATTCAGGGCTGACTCTAAAAAAATTTAAAAAATTAAAAAATTTTTTGGGGGCTCACTTAGGGGAGTCCCAAGGCCTTTTTTCCGCAAAATGTTTCAGCCACTTCTCGGTTTGGAAAACCAGCTTCCAACCGACTGAAAAACTTTTAGGCCTCGTTCACACGGCTTATTTTTTTTAAGTTTTTATGGGTTTGGGTTTCCCATCGTAAAAACCGTTCTGAAACAAACTGAAAAATAAGTTCAGGCAATTTAATATTGCTTTTAATGTAAATAAGGGTTGGGAAATTTGAGCAAGTATTTCCGTGCGGTATGGCCGCCGCGGTTTTGCGGGTCAATACGGCCGGAAAAAAAATTGCATGTCAATTATTGGGGCCCCGGGTTTACAAGGATTCACCCCATATAATGAATGGGATTGTAAATCCGTCCAAAATACATGCCACTTAGTGACACTTATTTGCAACTGTTTTGGGTACGATTTCGAAGTATTTACAAACGAAATTGACGTAAAAAGTTCTGAAGTAAGCCTGTGAACATCCTTACACAAACCTTAAAAGGGGAAAAAAAAACACAAAGTCCCCCTGCACGGATTTTATTTCCCGCGGTTTTTCTGAAAGACACCGGTCCAAAAAACATGTTCATTTTACCATCCTGTTTGCAGACGGAACATGTCTATGTGAATGGGAAGGGCTTTTTCTTTCAAACGCGGGAAAAAGAATCCCCCGCAGCCCCTATGCATGACCCAAAAACTGTGCAAATGCCAGTCGGAGCAAACGACCAGTATTTGTCCTCTGCTGTGTGAATGCCCCTTACTTTGCTTTATATATTTGACTCATCAAAAAACCCTGGGTTTTTTCCCCACAAAAAAGTTTTCTGAAAGTTTTAAATTAGCCATAAATAGTCACAGGTAGCAATAGTTTTAAAATATAATTATATATATCCTCTCTTTTCGTGGTTTTTGGTTAACACTACTAAGTCATAGCACTATTTTTGGCAGAATGTAGCCATCTTTTCCAAATAGTATGTTCATACAATGCATTTTAAAAAAGGGGATTTAACCACATTCGCTCAGTTTAAAATTAAATCCCCATGTTCTGACCCATTCATGTCATTTACAGCAGCATAGCTTGACAATATGATCTACACAAAACAAAGAATGAACATTTCTAGCAGATCTTCCGCAAATTCCACTTTAGCACGAGTAATGGGCCGGGGCCCCCACCAAATTTTAATGAGGGTTTTCCCAAAGTAAAACTCCTCATTTTCTGGGGAAGATTACACAATGGACTTTTTTCTATAGGAGAAAAAGTATATGAACATACCTAAAATAAGATTTCCTTTTTTAAAAGGGAAATTTTTGAGGGGGATTTGGACATTTTCAAAAATATCATCACACATTTTTAGAAATTTGACAAATTAATTTTTTAGACACAAACAACCACATTGAATTTACTTACACTATTGGAAAATTAAGACTTAACTTTTATTATTATTAAACATTTATAAAATGGATATAAATGTCTCCCCAGAAAACAAAAAATTACTATGCGCTAGATAGACACCTACCTAGCACATACATGGAAACCCCACCCGGAACCTATACAATACCTAGTCTAATAACAAAAAATATTTAAATATATATATATATACATTAATTTTTTTTTCTTGTGCTCTTGTTATTAGACAGGTATTGATAGGTTTCCGGGGGGGGTTTTCCATGTATATCTAGGTGTGTATTATATATAAAATATATATTATATAAAAAAAATATATAAAAAAATAAATAAATTATAATACATCTGTAGTTGTTTTTATTTTAGAGTACTTTGAAAAGTCTTGGGCTATTTTCAAAATAAAACCCTCTTTATAAACATACAAATGGGGTTTTTAGGTTGGAAAGCCCAAAAACTTTTCTAAAAAACTCTAAAAAAAAACTACAGAAAGTATAAATTTTTACAACCGTCCCGATACTTCTTGGGTTTTTGTCGGGCGTGTTTTTAATTTAAACATACATCCATTTTTTTTTAATAATTATTGAACATCTTGGAGTATTTATCAAATAACCCAATTGGTTCCCATTTATATCAAAAAAAACCATTGAAATTTTTGCTTGTGCTATATTTGAAATTTTTTGACTGGTTTTGTATAGGCAGCGGGGGTTCGGGTGGGGGGGGGCAACCCCTTTAGGGGTGGGGTGCTACATATGTGCTAGGGAGGGGACAATTAGGGAAATTGTTAGGGTTTTAAAATTTTTTGTTTTTTTTGGGGAGGGGGGTTGTCTATTTTTCAGGGGAGCTTTGAACCATTTAGAATTTTTTTGAATAATAACATTTAAAAGTTTTTAAAATTCACTGTGAAGTAACTTTTCATGTAATTTGTGTTGAGTATTTTAATGAAGGGGGGAATTGTATTTTTGCATGCCCGTCTGTGAGATTTCAGGGTTGTTGTGGTTTTTTAACTTACTTTTTTTTTTTTTTTTTTAAAACAGTGGCACACATATACAACTTAGAGCTTTTTGACTTTATGCCAAAATAAATGAGCAAAATCTTAATTTTAGTTTTACTGAACAAAACCCAAACTGTCTGCGACAACCATAAAAGAAAGAAATATTTAATAACCGTTCCTGACCATTTACATAAAAGACAATTAAAATCAACTTTGTTTTAAAAAGGACGTCTATAATGTCAAAATAAGAAATAGAACTGTGGGAGCGGTAATGACCCGGAGACTATGTGTCAATTGGAGATAGAGGCATATGTCTCAGAAAGTACACGCTTTCAGCATGAAATGATGTTTTTACCATTTTATAAGCTATATATTCCTTTTTTCTGTTATTGCTATGCAGAAATAAATGGGCACAGTGGCACCAAATTATTTACAGGGCCCTTTATTTTTTGGTGCCACTGATTTATTGCCCGTTTTTACAGTAATCATAATATGTCATATTCAGTGCATTATTGTGAGCACCGCACCACAATGAAAAAATTCTGTTATCATTTCAAAACAGTTTCCATAGCAATAGATGCTGGAAGTCCTGCGGGAGACAGTTCCCATCAGTATCAAATACATGTTATGCAATTGAGCTCACAGCCCCTTGTTTTCCGCTTCTCTTTCTGCAAAATTTTTTTTTCGTTTGCATCACACAAACGGATGGTTTGGAATTTTAAAATGTACAATACCGTAAATATAGACATACAGTATATACAAAAAATTCAACACGCCCCCCTGATGGAACACTAAAAAGAACAGAATGAAGAATACAGTCTCCCCCTGTATTGGGAACTCCCATAAGGGGGGAAAAGGGAGAACACAGCGCTCCCCCCTTTCTGGGAATCCCCCTAGGGAGAATGGAGAACACGCGCTTCCCCGACTGGGAACTGCCATAGAAAAGAATGAGAACACAGCGCCCCCTGCTGGGAACACCAAAAAAACGAATGAAGTTTTCAGCACTCCCCTGTATTGGGAAAACCCCTGAGGAGAATGGAAACACAGCCTCCCCCCGTTTTGGGAACCCCATAGAGGAGAATGGAGAAAACCCGCGCTTCCCCTGAACGGGAACCCCATGAACAAAATGGAGAACACAGCCTCCCCCGTAGGGAACTCCCTAAGGAGAATGGAGAACACGCGCCCCCCCGTCGGGAGCTCCCCATAGAACAGAATAGGAACACAATGATGTCTGTCTGGGGAACTCCCCTGAACAGAATGGGAACAAGAAGTCAAGCCGTGATCAAGGCCTGCCGCTCAAAACGCGTTACACGGTTTTTCCCATTTTAGCCTTATTATGCGCTGAATTTTACCCCCAATAAAGTCTTTTTGTATTCACGCACCCGGATTTGGAAGCCGTATGTCTTGCTGCTGAGCTGGGCGTTGCTGGCATGTTCGTTTGTGCATAAGTGATGCCGCCCCAAGACATATTGCCCCTATTTTGGCCCGAACATTTGATTCTGTCGCTTTCTTGTCTCTCTAAAGTGATGCTATCCCATTTGATCCCCCACAAAGTGATGCTTTAGAATTAGTGCCCCCTCAAGTGGTGCTGCCCATTTGCTGTTCCACAAAGACATTCTGTCCCTTTTTTTGGCCCCACAAACTGATGATGCCCAACTTGGGCACCCACAAAGTGATGTTGCTGCTTTCACATCCCTATAAAGTAATGCTGCCCCACTTATGCCCCCAAAAAGTGATGCTGGCCCATTAATTTCACAACAAAGACCTATCGCCCCTTTTTTTGCCCTAACAATTGATTTAGCCGCTTTTTGGTCTCTATAAAGTGATACTGTCCTTTTTTGGTTTTCCAAAAAAAGTGATGCGACTATTTTCCCCCATAAGTTGGGCGCCATTCCTTCCCCACAAATACATTTTGTCCCTTTTTTGGCCCCACAAACTGATGATGCCCAACTTGTGCCCCCACAGATTGATCTTGCTGCTTTCACATCCCTATACAGTATTGCTGCCCCACTTAGGCCCCCAAAAAATAATACTATCTCCCTTTTTTGGCCCTAACAATTGATTTAGCCCCTTTTTGGTCTCTATAAAGTGATGCTGTCCCACTTGTGCCCCGACAAAAGATGCCCCGCTTCATTTGGGCCCCCACAAAGAATAAGAAGATTAGAAATAGATCATTTTACAGATTAACTATTGAAATCAATTTGGGGGAAGAGAAAAAAATAGAACGGTTAAAAACCACATTTTAATAGGAAATTTTAAAAGCCGTAATTGCTCCTTGGGTCCTAAAATGATAACGGAGAATAATATTTGTTTTGGGTCAATTAAATATAGGTTCAGAGAGTTTATAACATGTAAATCGAATTATGCTGTTTAGGCGATGAGCGGTAGCTGGCGTTATCACTATATTGCAAAACCATTATACACTCTATATAAGAGGATTAAGAACAATTTTTATTCGGGAAAAAAAAAAGGGGAAAAGGGGGTTTTCCTCGCTTTATTTTAACAGATTAGAATGTACATGGAGGTGAGACCTCGGACATCTGTTTGGCTGGTATTGAACATATAACTACAGCAGGGGTTAATATTGATAGACATACACAGTTACTGCAAAGAGAATCAAGGTGGATTTGGAGGCAGAAGCATTGGGGCCGTTAGGATTGAATGAAAGGAATAATTTATCACGGTTTTTATAAAAGATTTTTTTGGATGTGTGTGTATATACCTTTTTTATGCTAAAAGATACCAGCATGTAAAGGATATCTCAGGGGAGTTAAAAAAGCCCGTAATGGCTTCCCCCGGGCCCTGCCGGAGAAAGCGCGCCCCTACCAAAACGGACAAAAGCCAGCAAGTGTTGTTTGTCTTTGATTGGTATCATGGAATTTTACGCCTTTTGCTCCTGAAAGAGAGGTTGCAGCACAGCCAAACAGCAGTGGGGGAAAGGTTTAAAACTGAGTATTTTGAGCGAGTGAACGAGTCTGCGAGTGTGTTTTCCTTATAAGTGTGTTTTTTTTAAGTGTGGAGACTTAAGATTGAGAGACTTTAGATTTGGGGAGTTTAGAGGGGACAGTATTGTATTGCTTATTATTATAATTTATTCATATATCTTTTTGGTAACATCCCTTGAGTTCCATGTTTGAAAATGCTGTCCAGTGCACAACCTGTGCAATGTATGCCATCCTTGAGCAACAGTTCGAGGGGGCATACTGCTGTGCAAGATGTGTGCACACTGCACATTTAGAAGCCCGGATCCTGGATCTAAATGAGCAAGTGGCGACACTGAGATCCATTGCCAACTTGGAAGCGAGCCGGCTGCCCACTGAGCAATCACTCGCAGGTGTAGATACTGGGGAGGGTGGTAGCATGGAGGTGCAGGAACATGAGGCAGCATGGAGGTGCAGGGAGGGTGGCAGCATGGAGGTGCAGGAACATGAGGCAGCATGGAGGTGCAGGGAGGGTGGTAGCATGGAGGTGCAGGAACATGAGGCAGCTAGATGGGTAACAGTAAGAAAGAAGGGTAGAGGGAAGAGTGTCAGGGAGGCTAGTCCTAAACTGGTACACCCCAACAAATTTGCAAGATTGGCGGATGAGGGGGATGTCGGTTCAGAAATAGCATTGCTGCAGCAAGACACTACCCCTGTCTGCTCCAGTAAGATGGGGAATAGGAGTGCAGGTCAGGCTAGACAGGTGCTAGTAGTTGGGGACTCCATTATTAGGGGCACAGACAGGGCAATCTGCCACAAAGACCAGGATCGTCGAACAGTGTGTTGTTTACCTGGGGCCCGGGTTCGACATATCGCGGATCGGGTTGACAGATTGCTGGGTGGGGCTGGTGAGAATCCAGCTGTCATGGTCCACATTGGCACCAATGACAAAGTTAGAGGTAGGTGGAGTTGTCCTTAAAAAACAATTTCAGAAACTTAGGCCAAAAGCTGAAGACAAGGACCTCCAAGGTAATATTTTCAGAAATATTACCTGTTCCACGAGCCACACCAGAGAGGCAGAGGGAGATTAGAGAGGTGAATAAGTGGCTCAAAAATTGGTGTAGGAAAGAGGGATTTGGGTTTTTGGAGAACTGGGCTGACTTCTGTCTTGGCTACAGACTCTATGCTAGGGATGGGCTGCACCTAAATGGGGAGGGGGCAGCTGTATTGGGGGACAAAATGGCCAGGAAGTTGGAGGAATATTTAAACTAGGGACTGGGGGGGGAGGGTAACTACACATATAGCATGCAAGATAGTGAAGATAGAGAGCTGGGAATTAGGAATAAAACAGGGGGTGGAGTGGAGGGAGGGGGTGTAGCAATAGTTAAAAAGATCAGGAAGAAAGGAATAAAAACTGAAAAATCTCTAAATTGCATGATGACCAATGCCAGGAGTCTGACCAACAAAATAAATGAACTAGAATTACTAATAGCTGAAGAAAAATATGACATAGTGGGGATAACTGAGACATGGCTGGACGAGAGCTACGACTGGGCGGTTAACTTACAGGGTTACAGTCTATTAAGAAAGGATCATAAAGACCGAAGGGGGGAGGTGTCTGTCTCTATGTAAAATCCTGTCTGAGCCAACACTGCGGGAAGATATAGGTACAGGTAATGAACATGTGGAATCATTATGGGTAAATATACATGGAGGTAGCAATAACAATATACTAATAGGAGTCTGCTATAGACCCCAAATATAACAGAACCCATGGAAAATGTAGTCCTCAGGCAAATAGATGAGGCGGCTAATCAGAATGAGGTTATTATTATGGGCGACTTTAACTATCCAGACATAAATTGGGAATCTGAAACCTGTAGCTCTTATAAGGGAAACAGGTTTTTGTCAATAACTAATGATAATTATCTTTGCCAAATGGTGCAGGAACCGACTAGAGGAAAGGCCCTTCTAGACCTAATATTAACTAATAGACCTGACAGAGTAACAAAGGTTCAGGTTGAGGGGCACCTGGGAAATAGTGACCATAATATAATAAATTTCCGTTTATCCTTCAATAGAGCTTTTTGTCAAAGAGCAAAAAAAAAAATGCATTTTAGGAAGGCTAATTTTATTCTGCTTAGGGAGGCCCTAAACCGTATTGACTGGGACAATGTGTTTAAATATGGCAGAACAAATAATAAATGGGATGTTTATATAAACATCCTAGGCTACCACTGTGAGAGGCACAAACCATATGGTAATAAAATAATTAGAAAAAGGAAAAAAAAACAATGTGGATCAACAGAGATGTGAAAGAGGCAATAAAAAACAAAAAGAAAGCGTTTCAGCTACTAAAACAGGAGGGCAGTGAAGAGGCACTAAGAAGCTATAGGGAAAAAAATAAAGTGTGTAAAATAAAGATAAAGGAAGCAAAGCTGGAGACAGAAAGACGTATCGTCATAGAAAGTAAAACTAACCCCAAAATATTTTTTAACTATATAAATAGTAAAAAGATTAAAACAGAAAATGTTAGCCCTTTGAAAAATACTGAGGGAGAGACAATAGAGGGCGATGAGAAAAAAGCAACCTATTAAACACTTTTTTCTCCACTTTATTTACTGAGGAGGATGAGCTTCCTGTTGAACAGAGGGATGAGGTAAATTCCAACTTTAAAGAAGTGCAGCTCCGTTTTAAGAAGATTAAAATAGACAAATCCCCAGGTCCAGATGGCATACACCCACGTGTCCTAAGGGAGTTAAGTGACGTCATAGATAGGCCCCTATTCTTAATATTTATGCTGTATAATAACAGGGTATGTCCCAAAGGATTGGCGCATAGCAAATGTGGTGCCAATATTCAAAAAGGGGTCCAAAAGTGATCCAGGAAACTATAGGCCAGTAAGTTTAACCTCTGTTGTGGGTAAAAATGTTTGAAGGTTTCTAAGAAATGCTATCCTGGAGTATCTCACTGAAAATAAATGTATAACGCCGTTCCAGCATGGGTTCATGAAGGATCGGTCCTGTCAGACTAATCTCATCAGCTTCTATAAGGAAGTCAGGGCTAGACTGGATCGGGGTGAGGCACTGGATGTCATATATTTGGATTTTTCTAAAGCATTTGATACGGTGCCACATAAAAGGTTGGTAAATAAAATGAGAATGCTTGGACTGGGGGAAATGTGTGCAAGTGGGTAAGTAACTGGCTCACTGATAGAAAACAAAGGGTAGTAATTAACGGTACATACTCAGACTGGATCGCTGTTACTAGTGGGGGTACCACAAGGGTCAGTATTGGGCCCTATCCTCTTTAACATTTTCATTAATGATCTTACACAGGGAATACACAGTAGAATATCGATCTTTGCAGATGATACTACGCTCTGTAATGTAATCAACACAATAGAGGATAATATGTTATTACAAAGGGATCTGGATAAGTTGGAGGCCTGGGCAGGGAAATAGCAGATGAGGTTTAATATAGATAAATGCAAGGTTATGCACATGGGGAGGAAAAATCCATTACATGATTACATGTTAATTGGAAAAACACTGGGTAAAAGTGACATGGAGAAGGACTTGGGAATCCTGGTGGACAGTAAACTTAATTGAAGCAGCCAGTGTCAGACAGCAGCTGCCAAGGCAAATAGGATCATGGGGTGCATTAAAAGGGGATAAGAGGCACATGATGGGAACATTATTCTCCCATTATACAAGTCACTGGTTAGACCACACATGGAATATTTAGTACAGTTTTGGGCATGAGTGCACAGGAAAGACATTGTAGAGCTTGAACAGGTACAAAGGCGGGAAACAAGAATAATAAAAGGACTGGGTAGACTGCAATACCCAGAAAGATTAGCAAGGTTAGAGTTATTTAGTTTAGAGAAAAGACGGCTTCGGGGGGACATAATAAATATGTTTAAATATATCAGGGGTCAATATAAATGTCTCTCCCAAGACCTATTTATACCCAGGATTGTCTTCAGAACAAGGAGGCATCCTCTACGTCTTAAGGAAATTAAGTTTTTACATAAACATCGAAAGGGATTCTTTACTGTAAGAGCGGTGAGACTGTGAAACTCTCTGCCAGAGGGACTTGTCATGGTGAATTCAATAACAGAGTTCAAATAGGGTTTGGATGCATTTCTGGAGCGTAATAATATAACAAGTTATAGTGACCAGGATTCTGGAGAAGGGTCATTGATCCAGGGATTTTTCCGATTGCCAGATTGGAGTAGGGAAGGAATTTTTCCCTAAAATGAGGACAATTGGCTTCTACCTCATTTTTTTTTTTTTGCCTTCCTCTGGATCAACACCTTTCACGGCTGAACTGGATGGACGTCTTGTCTTTTTTCGGCCTTACAAACTGTGAAACTATGAAACTATAAGGTATCAAGAGAAGATTGTAAGTGCCACTTGAACTGGCTCATTAGTGCCACCACGAAGAGATGATGCCCCATTTGTACCTCATGTTTTTCACCACAAACTGGTACTTTCCCATTTGTGTCCTTACGATATAACAGTATCCCTTTTCTGCCCTAATAATAAGGTAATAACACTACATTCATGTGCCCCAAGGTAATAATGCCCCCTTTGTGCCCTCATAAATGAACAGCACCCCAAAACTATTATACCCTCTGCATTTCCTGACAGTATTCCAACGACTTTTAGGCTCTCCTTCTTTCAGGTATTACATTTTGCAATGTTCATCAGTGTGCCGATCCTGAATCTTTCCACCATCTACTCCAATTTGACTCCTCAGTGCACTTAAAAGTAAGTGGGAGGAAGATTCAGGACACACAAACTGCTGCCTGTGGGGTGAGGAAGGAGATCGGAAAGCATGAAAGGAGCAATATTACAAATAGATTAATGAGATTGGCCAGGGGGTGAGGGGACCTTGCCCTACCTTGCTTAGGGGCTTAGTTGCAAAGTGTCCTCTATAGCTATACCACTGCACTATAAACGACAATACGGAATGTCTACAGACCTGCTGGGATCTGCTCTCTATGTAGATCTAAGGATTTTGTGCCTATAAAAGCAGCCACTCAATGTAATTTAGCTGCAGTGAATTCGATGATATATGGCTCGCTTGTCGCACTTTGCAGGATGGTTCATAAATAAAGAACACCTGATACTTGTTGCAGGATGGCTCATAAAGAACCTGCAGTCCAGACAAAAAATGTGGTTCTATCCAGTGTACAAGCAGATGCCATAAAATATATTATAGCTTGGCAAGCACACATAAAAATGGCTCCCCTTACATATATAACTTCAGAACAATCTATATTATACATCACTGAGAATAGGGGAAAAACAAGACGTTTCACTGGAAAATGGTTAGAGTGCTTGGTATATGTGTAAAATTATATGTGCACAATTAAATGCGTATGTGTGTAATAATGTGTATGTGTAATTGTATGTGCATATTATATGTGTAGAATGATATGTGTATAGTTATATGTGCATGTTATATGTGTACAATTATATGTGTATAGTTATATGTGCATGTTATATGTGTATAGTTATATGTGCATGTTTTGTATAAGTTTTTGTAAAAAATTAATGGTGGAGTTATAGGTGCATGTTAGATGTGTATAATTATATGTGGATGTTCTATCTGTACAATTACAGTATATGCATATATTTATATATGTTACATGTATAAAATTAGTGTTTTTAAATTAAATGTGCATGTTCATCTGTAAAATTTTTTTGGTATTTAATTTTTGGGAGGGGATTTCTTAAAATTGTATGGTATGTTATTGTGCATGTTTTATGTGTTATTTAGTGCATGTTATATTGACAATTAATGCGTTGTTATTGGCAGTATTGTGTATAGTTTATGTGCAGATTATATTGTACAATTATATAGTAATTATATTTATGTTATTTGGATGTTATATGCACAAGTGATATGTGATGTTTTTATCTGCCAATTATTGTGTATAGTTATTGCATGTTATATGGTATACGTTTATCGTGACAATAATATGTTGACATAATATTTGTGCATTTTTATTTCCTTTTTGAATGTCGTTTTGTGTTTTTAGCAATTTTGTGTATTTTACATATAAACACATCACATTACCTTGCCCGCCTCCCCCAGAAAAAAAATTTCACAAAATCCCTTCATTCCTTAACCATGTACCCAAATGCTGGGCCATGCCCTCGTATCTCCCCCCTAACTATGAAACATCCCTTTTCTGTGGCCTCCCATCTAGCACTCTTGCTCCCCTTCAATCCATCCTCAATTCTGCTGCCCATCTGATTCCCCTCTCTCCTCACTACTCCTCTGCCTCTCCCCTCTGCCAATCCCATTACTGGCTACCCATTGCCCAGTGAAGTCATTTCTAGCTACTAACCCTGACCTACAAGGCTCTCCATGACCTCTCCCCTCCATACACCTCTGCCTTAATCTCCAAATATCTCCCCCACGCACTCTCCGCTCTACAGGACCTTTCTCCTCTGCTCTCCTCTTATCAGCTCCTCACACAACCGTCTCCATGACTTTCTCTCGTGCTTCACCCACACTCTGGAACTCACTGCCCAACACATCAGACTCTCCTCCACTATTCACCCGCTTCAAAAGCAACCTGAAAACCCATCTATTCAGGAGCCTATAACCTACAATAAGCCCACTGTCACTACTCCCTCCACAAACATGTCTGCCCCCCACCTCCTGTCTCCTACTCTCTTCCTTGTAGATTGTAGGCCTTCGCGGGCAGGGTCCTCTTTCCCTCTGTACCTGTTGTTAGACATCTGTTGTCAGCATTATACTTGTTTGACTTATGAGATGTATGTACCCCCCCCCACCCTTGAACGTACAGCATCTTGCAACCAATGGCGCTTTACAAAACATAATAAGATTATGTATAATTATTTGATGATACAATATGTGTATTGTTATATATGTACACTTGCACGTTATAAGTGTTCAATTATGTGTATAAACAAATGTTCACATAGATGTACAGTTATAGGTGTACTGACATAATATATAAATATATATATAATATTTATATAATATATATATAATATATATATATATATATATATATATATATATATATACAGTTATGTGTGCATGTTATAAGTATATATTTATTTGCATGTTATATGAATATATCATGTGTCACGCCTCCACTATACGCTCAGGCTATATATATATGCATCTTATGTTTCTTGTATTCGTACACTGTAGTTCTATTTGTTACGATAGCTCCATCTAGTGGATGTTGTACACATTGCTAGTTAACATAAATGCTAGATATGAACCTATAAGCCTGCCATAGCCATACCATGTGATTTGCTGATGTCATAGTCCCCTTCACCAGCAGCCATTTTCTCTCTAAGACACATGTAGTGAAGACATGTCCACTGTTCTCTCCCATCTAGATCTACAGCTTGCATCACCGGTAAGATTAAACTACCCTTCTGGGGCTGTAGATTGTACAGCATTGTATTCTATGTTAATAGCTGTTGTTTACAGTTAGTTGTTATGCCCATTGCCAGTCACAGACAGCATCCTCCATTTCTGGGTGTCTGCGCCCCCCTCTTTAGTAATGTATTTCATTCACATGTATGTGTGTTTGCATCGCTTGTACATATTAACGTGTTATGTATCCTGTACATGTTAGTAAGTCTATGTTTTGTATGTTCCACAGTTTTACACTATCCTATGCAATAAAATTTGAAACCGGATATCTCTCCAAGTCAATGAGTTGCTGGGAAAGAGTTTAGCTGCCTGTCAACTTATGCTCCATACACATAGGGAGGACAGTACATCATGTGTACAATTGTATGCATGTTATGTCTACAGTTTTATGCATACTGTTACATATGTACAGTTATAAGTGTACAATTATAAGTTGATGTTATGTGTGTATAGTTGTGTACAAATGTACGTGCATGTTATATGTATTCTTTTCATCCTTTGGTTATTCCCCCTGGAAATATATGTGTATGTTTGGAGCCTACAGTTTACCCGCTGGGCAGCAGATGGCATAGAAGGACAGTGAGAAAGAGAAATAAGAACAT
Source organism: Phyllomedusa bahiana (assembly GCA_025379985.1). Taxonomy (NCBI): domain Eukaryota; kingdom Metazoa; phylum Chordata; class Amphibia; order Anura; family Hylidae; genus Phyllomedusa; species Phyllomedusa bahiana. The sequence continues at coordinate 118,289 of JAODAL010007067.1, forward strand.
GGGCAAATGAGAGAAGCAATTTAGGGGGCGCATGGAGATGGCGCATGTAACCTGATAGAGACGAGTGCTCCAATTTGTAAAAAAAATAGTCCAACTGGGTATTAGAAAGAGACACTGGGAGAGACCCAAAAAAGGGACAAGTAGGAGAAGTTGAGACACAGCAAGACTACATGTAGGCAGAGAAGGAGACAATATCCCATAGGCGTGCCACGGAAGATCATGTCAGACAAATAACACTGTACCAGAAACACACTAACACCCTAAAGACCATATTGATTATTTTTAAACATGGAGGCAAAGATAAATAAAGACTATTACCAAATACATTGCTGTTCGGATTTTACTTTTTTCGGACTTAGAACTCTTCTCCTCACGTGTACAGCCTCAACTGAAGCTCTAGAACCGCCCACAGCCTGAACAAGAAGTGGGAGCCTGAAACTGGAGAACTGCCCACAGCCTGAACAGGAAGTGGGAGCCTGAAGCTATAGAACCATCCACTGCCTGAACAGGAAGTGGGAGCCTGAAGCTGGAGAACCGACCACAGCCTGAACAGGAAGGGTGAGCATGAAGCTGTAGAACCATCCACACCCAGAACAAGAAGTGGGAGCCTGAAGCTGTAGAACTGCCCCCCTAGCCTGAACAGGAAATGCGACCCTAAAACTGTAGAACCATCCACAGCCTAAACAGGAAGTGGGAGCCTGAAACTGTAGAAACGACCACAGCCTGAACAGGAAGTGGGAGCCTGAAGCTTTAGAACCGACCACAGCCTGAACAGGAACTGGAAGCCTGAAGCTTTAGAACCACCCACAACCTGAACAGGAAGTGAGCGCATGAAGCTGTAGAAATGCCCGCAGCCTGAAAAGGAAGTGGAAGCCTGAAGCTGTAGAACCATCCACAGCCTGAACAAGAAGGGGGAGCATGAAGCTGTAGAACCGCCTACAGTCTAAACAGGAAGAGGGAGCCTGAAGCTATAGAACCGTCTACCACCTAAACAGGAAGTGAGAGCCTGAAGTTGTAGAACTGCTCACACCCTGAACAGGAAGTGGGAGCCTGAAGATGTAGAACTGTCCACAGCATGAACAGGAAGTGTGAGCCTGAAATTGTAGAACTGTCCACACCCTGAACAGGAAGTGAGAGTCTGAAGCTATTAAACCACCCGCAGCTTGAATAGGTGTCGGCAGCCTGAAATTGACAACATAGATCAGGGGCTGGGAAATGGCATGGTGAGAACACCCTTTTAAATCTAGATATAAGTTGAACTAATTTATTTTAGAGACAGCCTCGATGAATCTGCTAAAAGACACCCAATTGCATTTGAGACCCTATTACCTGATTATTACATACATATACATTGGCAAACTGGAAACATTCAAAGAAGGAACGATGAAAAATCAGTAAGCAATATATTGTTCAACTTCCAGGAGGTATCACACAGGAACAGTACAATGCCAAACTCTAAGAAAAGATACTGCAGTATTTCCTTGGTTAATTTTCCAGCACATTTAAGTCTCCCACCGACAGAAACGTACTTCACTTTTCATGTATTGGAGGGGATTTACTTAAAACTTAACTTGTCTTCATTATGTTCAATAAATGAGCTCCAAAACACAGATGACCAGATGATGAAAATATCAAGAGCTCTGCGGGGGACACTTAGTCAGGCTCTAAATGTTTCCAGTAACATGGGAGGAAGTGATCCTGGTCCAGTCATGCATTATATCGTTCCCTCATCTCTAGACAGAACAGGACCACAAAATATACAGATAGAGCCTAGTGAAAGTAAGAAAAAAGAAATCATTTCGAACTTGTACGTGAATTATTATTTAAAAAGTGTGGGAACAAGGCAAATTGGTGACCTAGCAAATTCAGATTTTTGGCCCTGACCTGGCCTCTAGCGCCTGTGCCTATACCCTCCCTAGCTAGGTGGAATGGGACAAAAATACAATTACACCAATTTCCACAACTAATAGTCGTGTAACGCCTCCGGACAGGTAGGAGGTGTATACCTGGGAAGTCACCTACCTCCACCCACCTTTCATCTTGGCCATAGGTACAAGTATTTACCAACAGAAACATTTAAAAAGAGGACTGACTAAAGCTAAATTCTTTGGATGTAAAAGGGTGAAGAGATTCCACAACAAAATTAGGTAGAATGCTGTGCAAAAATGTTAGGCAGACGTGAAAGAATACTGAAAAGCAATAATGCTTTCAAAAATAGAAGTGTTAACCCCTTACCTATGCATGATGTAACTGAGAAACAGGGAACCAGTCATGGAGTAGGAAGAGGGCTACCTCACTTTATCGGATCCATAGACGGTCCGTAATGACTGTTAATTATGGTCAAAACCTACCGCGGAAATCAAAAATGACTCAAATCCCGATCTTTTTTCTATTTCCCACGGTCAGGGGTACCTTTAACAAGTACATATTCTCCTGCAATAAACAATCCCTCATGCTTCTAGGTATATTGAAAAATACAAATAGTTATTATGTAATGAGGGGAGGAACAAATTAATCCAATAGAAACATCAATTTCCGCTGTGGATAGGAGTTAATAGTATGTTTTTTGTTATCAAGGAAAAATAAGCAAAGTAATGGAACATAAGAGAAATTATAAAAAAAAAAAAAAAAAACCCTTAGCCTTTAGAGTCCTGCGAGTGATGATATGACCCCCCACAGAGCCAAAATTGTATCGTCATCCAGTCATCCAGAAATTACATCCAGAGACATAAGAATCGGAGCAACTACATCCACAGAAGATCTGGACTTAGTTCCCCAAGATGTTTGGAACAACCTCCCTCATTAATTACTTCATAACTGTCTGAGAGTAGAGAAAAGGGCAACTACACAAAATACTCATCGGATTTTGGAGTCCTGAGAGGGATGATGTGGCCCCACAGAGCCCTAATCTCATCATCATCCAGTCTATCTGGGATCCCATGAAGATACAGAAGGATCTGAGCATCTGCATCCACAGAAGATCTGAGCTTAGTTCTCCTAAATGTTTGGAATAACCTCCCTGAAGAATTACTCCTTAACTGTCTGCAAGTTCCAAAATAATACGCAAAGAGCGGTCGCACCAAATATTGATGAAATTTGGAATTCTCTTTTGTTCTGTCACTTTGCATTCTGGTAATTGATTAGGAAAAACCTTGGTAAGGAACATAAGATAAATAAAAAAAACAACACAACACAAAAAAACAGGATTTAGTGTGAACCTGCCTTTGGAATCCTACTAGTGACAATATGACACCCAGAGAGCCCTGATCTCATCGTCATCCAGTCTGTCTGAAATTACATGAAGAGACAGAAGGATTTGAGCAGCTACATCCACTGAAGATCTGGACTTACTTTCCAAGATGTTTGGAAGAACCTCCTTCATTAATTACTTCAGAACTGTCTGAGAATTGAGAAAAGGGCAATCACACTAAACACCGATGAAATTTTGGAGTCCTGGGGGAGATGATGTGGCCCCACAGACCCCTGATCTCATCATCATTCAGTCTATCTGTGATCCCATGAAGATACAAAAGGATCTGAACATCTGCATCCACAGAAGATCTGAGCTTAGTTCTCCGAGATGTTTGGAAGAACCTCCCTACTGAATTACTTCATAACTGTCTGCAAAAGGGGAAAAATCTCTCCTTGAGGAGAAGAACCAATAAATTGGTCAGTGTGAGGGTTTACTTGCCATTCAGACCTCACTGACTGTTTTGCATAAAGCAATGGCTTACGGGTAAAGAGCGGAGGAGCTCCACAGCACAGTCTATTGGATGTAGTTATCCTCAGTTCACATGTAGCTCACAGGAGCCTAGAAATGTGAAAAGGAATTTGAACCTAACCGGTTAAGTTCAACGACGACTTAAACTTGAACTTCACTGGTTTGGCTCAAATCCCTTTTACATTGCTAGACTCCTACGAGCTACATGTGATCTGAGGATAACTACATCCAATAGAGTGCGCTGTTGAGCTCCTCAGCTCTTTTCCCATAAGCAACTGCTTTATGCATAACTGTCTGCAAGTCCTAGAATAATAGGCAAAGAGTGGTCACACCAAATACTGATGAGATTTAGAATTCTCTTTTGTTCAGTCATTTAGAATTTTGGTCATTGATTATTAAAAACCTTGTTAAGAAACAGAAGAGAAATACAAAAACAAAAGAAAAAAACAATATTAAGTGTGACCCACCATTTGCCTTTGGAGTCCTACTAGTGACAATACGACCTTCACAGAACCCTGATCTCATCATCTTCCAAACTGTCGGAAATTACATAGGATCTGAGCAGCTACATCCACAGAAGATCTGAGCTTAGTTCTCCAAGATGTTACTTCATAACTGTCTGAAAGTACTTTTAAGAATATAGAAAAGGACAACCACACCAAACACCAATCGGATTTAGGAGTCCTGGGAGTGATGATGTGGCCTCTCAGAGCCCTAATCTCATCATCATCCAGTCTGTCTGAGAAAACATGAAAAGACCAAAGGATCTGAACATCTACATCTACAGAATATCTGGGTTTAGTTCTCAAAGATGTTTGGAAAAACCTCCCTACTGAATTACTTCCTAACTATCTGCAAGTCCTAGTATAATAGGCCAAGAGAGGACGCACCAAATACTGATGAAATTTAGAATTCTCTTTTGTTCAGTCACTTTACATTTTAGTAATTGAAAAAGCTTGGTAAGGAACATAAGACAAATAGAAAATAAAAAAAAACAAAAAATTAGTGTGACCCTTCCTTTCCCCCTAGATTCCTTCTAGTGACAATATGAGCCCCACAAAGCCCTGATCTCATCATCTTCCAGTCTGTCTGAAATTACATGAAGACACAGAAGGATTTGAGCAGCTACATCCACATAAAATCTGGGCTTAGTTCACCAAGATGTTTGTAAGAACCTCCCTCAGGAATAATAGACAAAGAGTGGTCGCACCAATTACTAATGAGACTAAGATTTCTCTTTTGTTCAGTTACATTGCATTTTGGTAATTGATTATGATAAAGCTTGGTTCACATCTGGTTTATAGAGTGAGCAGGTAGTGGATCCACCGGACAAACACAAGCGGTGGCCGCGGCAGGCAGCGGAGTCTAAGTGGGTCCCGGTGTTCACCAGAGCCTACTGCAAAGCGGGATGGACTTGCTGCGGCGGAGCGCTACCCCTGACACGACTAGCTTGCAGAAGCAGCCGTGTTGCAACAAGATACAAAAGTCATCGGCCAAACTTGTAGTCGGAGACAGGCAGGCAGGTCAGGCAGGCAGCAACAGTTCATGGACTGTACACAAGAGCCAAACGTACAGTACATGGGAAACACAAGAGACACTAAGAAAGGCTTACTCTGAAGGCAAGAGCACTAAAGATCCAGCAGGGTAAGGCAGGATATGGAGCCCTCCTGCGCCACCAATTACCGCCACACTCGCCCTTTAAATCCAAGCAAATCAGCGCACTTGCACCCTAAAGGACAGAGCTGCGTGCACCAGCCGGCAGGAGGATGCTGAAGAACAGGAGCGTGGCTGGATGAGTACATGCGCCCCTGTAAGCAAACGCCCCCACAACCCAATACACGTACCCCGACACCACTCGCTCCTGGCACAAGGGCGCAAACAGTGTGAAAAATGTGCCCACAGCCCAACTGGTGGGCAGCGGCGCCATTCGTAACAGCTCGTTTCCATTGGGATATCTAAAGATGTTATCCTGATGGATCTCACAATGCATTGAATGGTCACCATGTCTCAGAAATCACTTATACTCAGGAAACAGCCAACATACTCAAGAAGTGACTATTGTTTTCTAAGAATTTGTTGCAAGCTCCATTATGATACCTTTTCACCTTTTTTACCATTTTTTACTTTTTCGGTTGCTTTTTTTTAGACTTAAATAGATAAACACAACAAAAAACACTCCCAATCACACCACATCTGAAAAATAAACACCCATTACAAATGATCCGTGCATCCTTATCTACAAATGGGCCACCCAAGAGTTTTAATGCCATTTCTTTTGTATTATCATGTGTATGACATTGTAACTGAAATAAAATAGTGCAATATTACAATCAACTTATATTAGAGTAAGAGTGTTTCTTCCATTCAATTTTGCAGGAATTTTATCAGCTTTCCTATTGGAAAAGTATTTAAAGTGCAGGATGGTGCAATGGGACTTCTAATAGAAAGCTATAATCCGCTGAACATAAAGCCCCATCTTTTCATATTAGCAATGTTTGCTTTTTGTTTGTAGCTGTTATTACAAGCAGGACTTTCTGGACAAGAGAATCTTCAATAAAAAAAAAAAAAAATTACACTTCTCCACTTGTATATCTACAAATAAGAGATTTCTTTTTAGAGGGATGTGTCAGTGACTAGGCTGGAAAGCCTTAAGCCCTTAGGAAAGGGACACTCAACTTGGCAGCATTAGCAATCTCATCAGAAAACAGATTATAACTTTAGCCTTAGAATGAAACCATTCCTTTCAAGTGCTGATGCCCTGCAGCTCCGCGAATAATGCAATCCAGTTTCAATGGGCTGAAAGCTATCAACGCATCTTTGAACAGTTGTAACTCAATATCTGAGATACTCCACCAGGCTGGTTAATACACTAGGACAATCCGGAGCTCACATTAAATATTGTTTAGTTAATATAATAGGACAAGTGTTAGCTCTGTACAGAGCTGTGCAAAAGTTTTAGGCAGCTTTAGGAAAAAAATGCTGCAAAGTGAGAATGCTTCCAAACGTAGAAGTATAAAGCTGGGTTCAGATTGCACTTAGATTCTGGCTTTGACCTCCATTGTGGATATTTGTCAGGATACCTGAAAAAGGTATCCCAATATATTCCAAAAAATAACCATAGGAACCAATAACACAATACTAGTAACTTTTGGGCAATGTTTCGAGAACCTTATGTTAATGAATTACTATGCAAAAAAATAAAAATATATACAATAAAAATACAAAGTCCCAAGGAAGACCATTGTAAGGTGGAAATATTGTATCCTAAGGACATTGTCTGCTGGAAGTATTGTATTTTGATACAATTGTATGGTGGAAACATTGCATCCTCAAGACATTAGGTTCGGGAAATATTGTATCCTGAGACCATTGTATGATTGCAAAATTGTAGCCTGAAGCCATTGTATGCTGGAAATATTACATCCTGATATCATTGTATGCTGGAAACGTTCAAGTGGTAGTCTTACCACAATGATTAACATGAACCATATAGGAGAAGGTAAATATAGACTATTATCAATCACATTGTTGTTCTAATTTTGCTTTGGTTAGGAGATAGAAGAGATTTTATCTCCTTCTTAGTTTCTCTAAATTACTGACCCCTTGTCTTCGCTTTCATTGCCCTGTCCGGCAATAGTCACTACCAGCAGTGCTTCATCAGTTAAATAGAAGCGTCTTTATCTACGTTAATGACTTTAACCATTTAAAACTCTGGAGCCTTGTACCCTACAATCAACCAACCTCAAAAATTCAACTCTTTCTAAAAGGATCAGCTAGGTAAAAAAGAGTGATATGCTAATCAGGGTTATTGAATCGCCCACAGTGAAAGTGGGAACCTGAAATGTGGAAATTCCCTCAGTCCAAACAGAAAAATGATCCTTACATAGTTAGTACGGTTGAAAGAAGACACGTGTCCATCAAGTTCAACCAAGGGTGGGGAAAATGTGGGTGAGGGAGAGAGACAAGGACATTATGCCCAGCCTCACCACTGGTTAATGCCCTGGGACCCACAAGGCAAGAACCAATCTGCTCCAGTGGAGACCCTATCTCTGACCACAGAGCCTCCACCAGCCAGGATCCAGAATTTTACATAGCCACATATGCATTAATATTCTTTAGTTCCAGGTAGATATCTAAGCCTTTCTTTAAATCTCTACAGTTCCTGCTGTGACCAGCTCCTCAGGCAGCTATTCCACAGATTCACAGTTCTTACAGTGAAGAACGCTTTTCTCCTCTGGAGATTGAATCCTTTTTTCTCTAGTCGAAGGGAATGTCCCATTGTCTTTTGAGGGGACTTCACTTGAAATAATTTTTCCCCATAATTTTTGTAGGGACCATTTATATATTTATATAAATTAATCATGTCCCCCCGAAGCCGTCTTTTCTCAAGACTAAATAAGTTCAATTTTACTAACCTCTCCTCATAACTAAGATGCTCTATTCCCCTTATAAGTTTGGTTGTTCGTCTTTGTTCTCTCTCTAGCTCCATTACATCTCTTTTATAAACTGGGGCCCAGAACTAAACAGCATATTCTAAGTGAGGATGCACCAATGCTTTGTACAGCGGTAGAATTAAATCCTTGTCCTGCGAGTCCATGCCTCTTTTAATACACGCCAATATCTTACTTGCCTTAGAGGCAGCTGATTGACACTGCATGCTGTTCTGTAGTCTATGATCTACAAGAACGCCCAAATCTTTCTCAACAAGCGATTCTCCAAGTTTTTCTCCCCCTAGGACAGATGATGCCTGTAGATTATTTCTAACCAGATGCGGAACCTTACATTTATCCACATTGAACCCCATTTGCCAAGTGGATGCCCAAGCACTCAGTGTTTCCAAGTCTGCTTGCAATTTATGAGCATCTTCCATAGATTGCACTACACTACATAGCTTGGTGTCATCTGCAAACATCAAAACCGTGCTATTGATCCCTTCCATTATATCGTTAATAAATACATTAAATAAGAGAGGACCCAATACTGAGCCCTGCGGCACTCCACTCACAACCGGAGACCACTCAGAGTAGGGGTCATTTACCACGACTCTCTGAGTACGATCCAGCAGCCAGTTTTTAATCCTATTACACACTGTTATCTCTAACCCAATGGATTATTATGCGGGACAGTGTCAAATGCCTTTGCAAAGTCTAAAAACACAATATCCCCAGCTGCCCCGCTATCCAGACTTCTACTCACCTCTTCATAAAAAAAGATCATATGTGTCAGAAAGCTTATGTCATTATCAAATCCATTCTGTAAATCACTAATAATATTGTTTTTGTCAAAATACTCCTGTATATAGTCACTTATGAGCCAATCAAACATTTTTCACACAACAGATGTTAAACTTACTGGTCTATATTTACCTGGGCAAGACTTGGAACCTTTTTGGAAGATGGGAACTACATTTGACTTGCGCAAGTCTCCTAGTACTATACCAGTCACCAGGGAATCTCTGAATATCATGTACAGGGGTGTAGTGCTAAGAGATTTATTGACCATCCGGAAACCATATTGACAGTATCACTTTAAGAATTATAAATGCTAATAGCTAGTTTTTAAGCTGTAATTTTCCTAGCGCTTGGTAAATGTTTGTGAGAAACAGTATATTGACACAGAGGTTGTTATCAGGGTTCTCACATGACTTCGTTGTTGTGGGAGCGTTGTACTGAGTAGCCACATAGCTCTGTGCTGGGGTAAACAATTACTACCCACGATGTTTAGAGGGAAACCATGGAAAACCCCCGGTTTTACAGCATCAAGTCATGGATTTTTCCAGTGCCAGCTTAACCTCTTAAGAACTGGCCATTCGAAGGAGGGAGGCCTTATGCTGGAAAAGTACTGATCTTTCAGCTTGTGTAACACTTGCTTACACAGGCATTTGTTTCAAGTAAGATATAAGCTGAGAAAGTTTGCCGCGAAGTTAGAAGTAGCTGGACCTGTGGGCTATAGAGGGCCGCCTCGCCGCCACAGTGTGGATACCAAGTAGATCTCTCTATCTTCACTGGCCGCTTCTCCCAGCTGATGTTACAGATAGATGATGCGGATAAGATTCTGGTGAAGCTTGACCTGTATAATGGGGCTACCTGTGCATGGTGTCGAACTCAGGATTATCTCTCTATCTTCACTGGCCGCTTCTCCCAGCTGATGTTACAGATAGATGATGCTTATAAGATGCCTGATGAAGCTTTGACCCATATATAGATTATGATGTAAGTATTTGTAATCCATACTATGCCCTGCCTTTTGGCCTTGCCAATTTAATTTTCTTTC